>JAANSM010002889.1:0-14013 GCA_036850725.1 Orchesella villosa | reverse complement strand
CCCCGTCTGACAGGTTTCACTTTCACCTGTTCAAACAAGTACACTACGCTTCTTAATCAACTTTGGATTTTGATGCTTAACTTGCGCTCTAGTGCTATAGACTTTGGATTATATTATATGCCAACATAAATACCGAACCATTTATTACGTTTTTGTAAACCATCACGTCAAGTGATGCTAAATATAGCGACCAAGTTCAATTTTTAATATCATATCCCAATTATATACATATTTTTACGTAGGTATAGAACATTATCAGCTTTATTCAGTAAATAGTTAATGTTGAATGTTGGGTCGTCGCTAACTTTTATAGAGAAGTAGATAAGTACGAATAGTGGATATATATATACGTATATATATACATATGTATACATTGTAAAACACCACGACGAACAATAGCAAACTCAGCTTCAATAAGAAATGAAGAAGAAAGTATAACTCAGAAAATTGGTGTTAGCAGACTACAGTTGAAGTCTACGGGGTCATCTTATGTTAGAACAAAAACTTTTTGAACGACTAAAACTATAACTATTTGTTTCATCAGATCGTATCGAACATGAACATACAAGCGCATTATAGTACTTTGCTATGTTGTCCTGACTTGCAACTTTTTATAGTGTCACTTTGGCTTGTATAAACTTATAACGCGTTTTGAATTACGGTAGCAAAAAAAACAAGGATAGGACAGCCATTATTACCAAAGTACTTTATACGGTACACTTATTCCGAGTGTGTATGTATTGTCGTTTTTGCACCATTTTCTTCGGTGTTCCTACGATGGCAAGCAACTCTCTAATTTTTGTATCTTACTCATTTTTGTTAGTGCTACACATGATCATCATGAACATATATAATGTTGGACTTGGACTTTTTTTTATACTCGTTCGCGACGCGATGCCACATTTGCGAAATAGGAAAGAAGAAAGAAATAAAATTGTACACATGTACGAAATGGAACTAAGAAAAAAAACAGCAGAATCATCGGCAGCAACAGGGAAATGGGTATAGTTTTTTTTGGGGGCCAAAAGAGTATAATGTGCTGTACGCTGTTTTTTCTCGAGAAATGACTAGTGTAGTTTCTAACGGTGCTAATAGCGTTGCATCTTAGAAAAAAGGAAAAGACAGGAACTGAAACAGCGGGAATGACGAGGGTTGGAATGGAAATAAAGTAGGTGCAATTAGGCCATCCTGCAAACGACGAACTAGATAGTTAGCAGCTACCCATACGCTGCCATGCCATGAACCACTGATGTTTTTGCCATATCTTGAGAGAAGAGAGAGAGAAAAAAATGTTTTGTGTGCTCGCACTGTTTCTAGTTATATTATTCCGCCTGTTTTCGTCCTCACTACCATTTTATTTCTCACTAATGGACCGATCCGACAGCTTTAGCCCCTGCGTTGGCTTCTGAAAAAATAGTAAAAATGCTTTTAGTAAAAACAGGATATTTGAAAATGTATATGCATATGAGGATAGATGTGGATAAAAAAGGGATACATATATATATGCATTTGATACGTATTACCATTCAAACTTCGTACGTGTATATCCACTGGAGATGAACCTATATATATAGATGACAATGTGGCATTAGCACACTGCTGCCTACACGTTTTGGCATAGCATGACTTAGCGGATATGGCAAAATAACCGAAGCAGCAGGAGTAGAAAGCAGTTTTGAGAAACATCATCGTCATAGATGCTGCAAAAGTAAGGAAGTAAATGATATTCTTCGCATTTCTTTATGTCTCTCTATCCACTTTGCAAATAGTTTTAGTTTTCATTCTTCCTAACAATCCTAACCTACTAGTCAACTTTCTCTTCATATTAAACTAACAGCAAAGTAGGAGACAACAGCAGCATGTAATGCATTAAATTTAGGATGAGGTCGTGACTTGACTGTTCTAAGAAAATGGGTAAAAATCAAGATACTATAATATATATTTAGCATATTATTCTATGCAAGTTCAATGCAGCTTCCTCCATCATATATTCTCGCATTTACATTTGTATTCTTAAAATTGCATTATCATAATGCTCGCTTTCCCCAAGATCTGATGTTCCAGAACATGCTCAAACTCCACAACAGAGTAAAAGCACTATTTCTTTTTTAAACGGATTATACCAAGCGACAGCGATTGTCAGACAGTCTATTCCGTTCTCTATTGACTGATTGTCTCGAGTGAAACTCAATGAGTTTCCTAATATATATATATATACGTCCTTCATTCATTTGTTCAGAAAACGTGTCATTAAATAGACTTCCTTTTGTTACTATACTTATGCATCATGAAAAAGCACGAAAGAAACTTGAAATGCTAGTTTGTATCCGACAAACTCTGCAAATTGGCTTCCTTCAATATTAATATGAAACGTTTTTTAGGTCCTCGTATAAATAAAGTACGTTCTCCACGACATCTGCCTCTTTCTACATTGGTAAAACATTCCGGATGTGAAAACGAGACAAGGCGCTAAAAGTAGCTTGTGGGTATACACTTGAATATCTGCTGGAGTTGGCTTGGCACGCAACGTTATTTATAATGCATTTGAAGAAGATTATATAGAAGAATCACATTAAGGCCTTATGTCTTATATATATACATATTATTGTATTCGACCGGAAACTCAGCTTGTCAAACATATACTTCTAAAAAAATTGTTTGAGAATAGGAGGCTATAGGATGGCAAGAAGTTATTCAGAAGGCTTTTGCTGGCAGTAACTCGAGCATGCAACGCATTTATTTGCATCTGCATAAAATATAAGATAGTTTCATTTTCTTACTTTTTCCCTTGCCAATAATGAATGAAACCAGTTGCTCCGTTTTCATTGAATTTCTTTCTAAATCTCTTCCAAGCAAATGAAATACAATTATTTTTTATTTGCCCACAGCTACATTTTCAAGGTGACGTAAGTAGGACACATCCCATTTTCTCACTTTTCCTAACGATGCTTATATACAGTTATTTGTGAAAAGAAAGGCTTATTTGATTGTAGAATTGTATATGCTATATACAGTACAGAATATAGAACATAATGTACACAATGCAATATCTATCAGGAAACGTTAAGCGTTCTGTTGCTTTCTTAGACAAAACATGGATACTTGATACCTGTGCCCCACTTTAATTCTCCACCTGTCTAATAAATCTAAAAGAAAGATGCTGTTAGCTAGCTCTCTGGAGGTCTTTTCCCAAAATAAGTAATTTCAGTTGGAATCACTCTACTGAGTTTTCAATGTAATTTTATCGCTCTTATGTACGCAGTAAATCAAAGAAAGTTGACGATTATTGTACCTTGGGAGTGGAAGTGTTTGTTCATGCAACATTATTAGAATGAATTGTCTGTCGCCTTGAGTAAGCCCATGTGAAATTCTAGAGGTGCTGGTGCTGCAGCACCGTACCTTGTTATATTATCATAGCAATGCGATTAAGCATACAATAAATACAATTACATTGTAACGAAATTTGAGAACAGTGCCAGTGCCATTAGCAGCAGTAATGGGTTTCTGCAACACAAAACAACATAATATCGGATTTGTTTTAGTTAGAAACAATATTTAACCTACAGATTTTCTAAATCTTTATTGTAGCTCTGTTTATATGGGCTATATACACTGCTATGTTATATTAATCACATTTAGAAAAATATCTCGATGAAATACTAATGTATATCTGTAAACGACGTCCATTGTCCATGTATGTAACTGACAGCTAATTAACCAGTCAATGAGTAGATAAAGTAACACAGATTCGTCTGAAGGAAATTTTTTCTTGTTAGTCTTGTCTTGGTCCAACTGTAAGGACCAGCTTGCTCTTAATCTTGATGCAAGTTGTTTTTTGTATGTATTGTTTCATTGTTTGTATTTATAAACTCAAACAAATAGCATTCGCGATGGTTGGTGGTATGATCTGGGACGTAGCAAAGTATTTTGATGAAATATCAAACCCACAGCTCTCCACTTTACAATCCGTCATATATTAGACAACCCGCCATGTTTATAGGTCAACCTTATGTGCGATTTAGTTTTAGTGGAGTGAAAATGCCTTGATATTTATAAAGTATACATCAGTGTATTGTAGAACTCATGACCATGCATGCCATTAGGTTATTGCCCTATGTAGGATCGTCATTCGGGAGATGGTTTGCGTTTTTGCGTACCTTTGTTGGATTCTGTATATAATAAGAAACACACTCTGTGATCTCGAAAAACCTATTTATTACTCCAAAATAATGTTCTAGTCTACATACATTCAGCAAAGCTTCAAGATATACACGTTAAACTACACATTCCATTTACCATACTGAACACGTTTAGTGAAAATACACCTACACCCGACGTGGTGTGACATACATGAAACCCCGACATGGAAAATACTACGAAAAGATATATTATCGCAAGCACAAAGCCAAAGAATGTGAGACTTGACAGGTTCTACGAGAACAATCTTGTTTCTTGCTGAAATTCAATCGTAGGAAAGAGAGCACTTTCTTCTTCACCGCCACCGTGCCCCACACCATATCTTTCACTCATACGTATATACAATGCATTCATATTATAATTTTAGTTATCCTGGTAAAACCCGGAGAGTGGTTCCATACTCTCAATATCTTTCCCTTTCAAGTTGTTGCTGAATTTCTTCGCATTTATCCCCTTTGGCCTTTTTTGGTGGAAACACAAACGGAGCTCGGTGTCAAGTTTAACATTTGCACAGTGTCTTGCGACGATAGAGGTTTAGATACACAGCGACCTTCCAGGAATTCACATGGACTAGAATGGTATCACATTGCCTTGTTGCCTTTTACTTTTCTATATATAAAGCACTGGATGAATTCAACCCTACCTTAGCACGCACACGGGACTATGCAAAAAGACTCCGTCTTTCTGTTGTCTAATGTCTTTCTGTTTCGACAAAAAGTTGCCCTTATTTATCTAAGCGAACCTACATGAAGACCAGTCCCATATAGGCGAATAGCGAGAGGAGCTAAAATGGCCCGAAACGTAATTTCTTGTCGTCTTTCTACGCTTTATGCAATGCAATCCTTCTATAAGGAGCATAATATTCTTGTCCTGCATAAGTACAAAGTATGTAGTTCAATATAAGTTTGACGTAGGTATGCAGAAATAAATGTTTTTAGTAATGAGAAAAGCTATAGTGTTAGAGTAGCTGAATAAAGAACAAAGTTAACAAAGACCGTAAAGGACTGGACTATTGGTAGACCCCGTGAGAATCTTGTTAGGTGAACATTCAACCAAGCTCAAGCTAGAGCCACTTGTAACAACACCGTAAGCAATATGTACAAACTTACAAACGATATGGAAAGGCATAATTTGAAAGGTAAGAACGGCAACCGTGTTTTGTTGCACGTATCAAACATAAATCTCTTTAATTGTACGGCACAAAGGTTGTTTCGCTGCTAAAACTTCCTCCTCTGGTTCTTGGGGACATGGTTATAAGGGTGAAAGAGAGAGAGAGCTAGAGAAAGGAGGAAATAAAGGAGAAAGAATTTCATACAAAATATCCACAAGTATTCCGTACTTGCACACACAAACACAAAAGTGTTATGATAGGGAATGTGTAACACGAGAAGAAATAATAGTATTCTTACCGTGTGCAACTAAATATGTCACATATACCTATATTTGTGTCTAATATATAAGAAGGAGTGCCGAAGAAAATGCCTTCTTTTATCCATTAAAGATTGCTCTAATATATGACATGATACAAGTTATATTACTTAGAAAATGTTTAATGTTTAAGTACACCCGGAGTGAAAGAGTGACTTAACAAAGGAGTCGTGGACACTTTCGTTAGGAAGCAACATGAGCGGTAGTAATTCTTCCGTTCTATTTGTTAGGCATATATATCGTCATCATCATTTAGTTTAGGCTGTACACCCAGTCCTTTTACACATTAAATACTTGTTCAACAACATGAAAAGGCGGGATTCATTCTTCCCTTCTCTCTTTTAGTAGAAGTTGCCTAAATTATTCTTCAACTTCTGTTTAGTATTATGAATGTATACTTTTATATGTGTATAACTTGACAAAAGATAATGATGCAATTGTTACTTTCTCTCAGATCGAGACAGTGATATAGTTTTCACTGGCATGTCGTTTTGGGACAGCTCACGATACATTACAATTTACAATGTAGGCCGAGCAACACTTCATAAAAGAAAAGTGGTGATAGAAACAGCAGATGAAGGAAGTCTTATTCTCAATTTATATATTTAATTCACAAGGAAAGCCCCATCCTTTGTCTATTCTTGACAAAAGAAATGAAGTTGTCGTCGTCGTCCTACTCGTCCTTCCCTCTACTTTCTAAAGTGTTACAACAACTCCAACTCGTAGTCCCCACAACTTTAAGATAATGCAAAAATTTTGCAAAATTTCTCATTGTACTTCAACTCCGTACTGTTTACGTTACAGAAAAGTTATATATATACTATAGTGTGTGGATGCATAATACTTCTATCATCTCTACAAAAATAATCTGTACCATTCGGAGAAAGTTACCCTATTATTATTATGCAGTCGCTCGTCCTCCAATATTGAACAAGTGTTACGTTAGATATACATAATACAAACACAGTTTGATGTGAGGCCACTAGTTTCATTTACTACGCATTAGCCTCTCAAAATATATGCCTACTGCTAAAACACCCTTTTATCTAAGTAGTACATACATACTTTTCCCTTTTATGTATACCTAAAGAGAACGATCAAATGCAAGCATTTTCCCTCTTTATCCTTTCTCATCTGTGTACCTACACACGTTTCTGTCTTGTGTGTAAAGTTTCAGCGATGCAAGCATTTCCTTTCTGGGCCAGTCGACCAGTAAGAGAGAAAGTGATGGTGGTGAATGCAGATGCAATATACAACGACGCCCTCTCTCTCGCTGTCCAACGTTGTTGTATGCTGTTGTACTTAATAACTCGAAAAGACAGTTTTGCAGTTAACGCTCTGCTGTATCAATGAATATATGAAATACTACAAGTTAATAAGAACAAGTTATAGTCGACTCTGATCTTTGGTTTTGCTTTTTGCTCTGTTTTTATATTAAAAAGTGAGTTTCTCTAACCATATCACTATATACTTGAGCAGTAATGATGAAAATAAGCGAGCTTTTTCTGGACTGCCCTCACATTCATTTCTATCTAGCACTTGGTTTGGTATACCATACCGTACCATATACATACCATCATGTATTTTTTTAGAAGACGATCAAATTTTATTGCCTGTAAGAGGATACAATTTTTTTTCTAAGACTCCAGGAGAAGGAGACCGATGGAGAGAAGGGAAGCAATGGATCCAGTCAACAGTGTATGAATTTATGTGTCTTGTATATATCTATATAGAGTGTGTATATACGTTAAAAATTGCATTAGTTAAAGTCCGGTTTATCATAGTGTATAACCAACTGTCAACTTTGCGTGGTGGGAAGATAACTTTTGTTGGCTTGCCTTGCTTTCCTAATGGTGAACTATATTCACTGTCAGAATGGCCACTACGAGTGATTTTTCCAAACGACTACTGTTGAACTGCTCTCTGCTCTTCTCTGGGCAAAAATGGCTTGCACCAAATGAAACCAGTGTGAAGCTTCATACTTGTGTGATGGGAACGCTCGTTGCTCATTGTCAGTCTAACATGGTTGGGTTGAAGTTCTTTCTTTGTCTCTATATCTCTTTCTCTCTCCTTTACAATAATAAAACATTGGCTCTTCTTCAATTTCTCTGTTTGACTCCTTTGTCGTTTGAGACCATGATTATCACAAAGCACATGAGCTTTGAAAAGGATGATGAGTAAATGGACTGACGTTAATTTTACTGCAGAGCGATAGTCATCAGGTTTTATTGAGAGGTTGCACCACGGCATATAATACCATCCCTATATCCCTCTCCACACAATGAAAAGACACAGGAGGATTGTGACAACAGCTTTTTTCCGTCTTAGCAATCAACCCTTTTGTGTCTAATTCATTGATACGTGCTTGCATTACACAAAAGTTATTTTTACAATATAAATGTAGCGGAACGGGTTGGGTTTTTGGGGGGAAAGTTTCCTGGCAAAGATAATCAGTGTGCCATTATAAACTTCACCTTGACATTGGAGTAACAATAGAAGTATAGCATATAGAAGGAGGAAGACAAGAGGATTGGATTCAATAAGGAAATTATATTGTAGAATCATAAGCGACGAAAATATTCCCTGTTAGTTCTGCTCCCGTCGGTGTAATCCTTTCTCCCAGGTCTCTCATTAGTTCTTTATGGCTCTTTGCATGTGATGGAGTGATAACAGTTTGGCAGACAAGGTGGGAATAGGAAGGATTGCATTGCAAGTTGGGAACTGCCGTTAGGTGCATAATTTGAGGCAGGAAGCTTTCTCTGGATAAACTACTTCTACTACTCGTTATCACGGAAGTTGAGGGGAAACTTGGTATTTCCAACTAAACTTTTACTTTGGAGATTTGACGATTAGAAGGGACACACGTCAGTGCTTAGTACTCGCATAGCACTAAAGCTGCATCTCAATTTACATATTGCATTTTTGAATAGTAATTAGGGCTGGGAAACTCATTCTTATTGCTTCTAACGCGTAGTGCTATATAGTGCTTTCCAGGTACTAATCCANTGCTTAGTACTCGCATAGCACTAAAGCTGCATCTCAATTTACATATTGCATTTTTGAATAGTAATTAGGGCTGGGAAACTCATTCTTATTGCTTCTAACGCGTAGTGCTATATAGTGCTTTCCAGGTACTAATCCACTAGGGGTTCTTAATTCCAAAGTAAAATGAGCAAGATAGAGTGACAAGTGTAGTGTGTAACATCAAATAATGAAATCATAAAAAGTTCAATCCATTATAAAGCGGCAGTACATGGTAGAAGGTAGCGTCGTGTCGTGCCTATATACTTTTAGTATAGGTACACTATATACGGTTACGATAATGGTATACTGATTTTGTCATCTCAGTTCTTACGTGTTCACGAAATCTTTTGATCATTCAAGTGTTAAATTTAGAATTCCTTAAAGGATGGAAATGCCAGCAAAGAATTTTAACTTATATTTTTAAAGTCCTTAGTGAAAAGCGAATCTGGTATATGTACGCCGCAGTGTCTACAGGACGTGCATACCTTCAACGTTTGTGCTCCGCATGTTAAGCTGCGGCAGTGAAGTAATCATAAAAATGGGGAGAAGTGGCTTTCTCTTTATGAGTCAAGCACATGCAGAGAAGGAGCAAGATTTTTTTACTTACCGCATCGTCCAAAAAACTGTATGTAATTGAGCATAAGTTTTGTCTGTACTCCACCACTCTGCAAACTTGTCAGACTTTTTCTTCTTCTTCCCTTCACTAAACTCTTTTGTGTATTGTAGCATACTTTTAACTTGCTCTGGGTGGTACTTATGTACGTATAGTATTTACATTTCTTCTCAGGTGAAATTCTCTAGATGTTGGATATACATTTGGCACACCGTATTAGGTATCTTTGACGTGCTATTTGTTAAGTGTGGTTTAAGAAAAAAAAATTGTACGACAAACTATAATCGTAAAAATAAGCTATGTCTTCTAACTACCATAAGGGTTGAGCATTATAATGGAGGAAAGGCTCTGAAATGTGGAGATCTTTTCCAGGCTTTTTATGAACGCATGATTGCATTTATAAATTATCTTTATGCTTACACGGACTAGCATAACAGAAGGAAAAGAAACATCATCGTGACGATCATCATACTTTTTGTTGGAAATCTAAGCAGTAAACGAAGCCAAACGTTATATATGTGTATCCTCATATTCGGAAGCAGTTGTGTAATGCATGTTATATGTTTCCATTGCCATTTTATCTTTTCACGGAACAAAATTTCCTGTAACACTCACACTCAGTTTCCCTTAAGGGACTCACGCATATTCATTCAAGCAGTCAAGTCATCTTACTTCAATTCAATACTACTCAACAGTGTAAAAAAAAGTTTCTAAGCTCAAGTGAACCTTTTTTCTGTCTCATGATGCGTGAGTTACGTTTTATCACTAGAAATCCTCTTTCTCTAGTAAAAAACGGGAAATGTAGCTCCATAACTTTTATTTATGTATGTGCAAGTACAAAAGCAGATGGTATTTTGTTGTGTTGTGTTACTTTCACATTTTGAGTTTTTATATATAATAATATGTATATATGAGTTGAGTAAGTTTGTGTTGTGTTGTGTTACGGCGTGTATTCTTCTACTCCAAGTTATGAATATGCTGAAAGCAGTCAAAAAATTTTATGTGCATGTTATGAAGCTACTCTGCTTTGTATACATATCACTCTATAAATTGTTGTGCATAATAAAAGGGTAAAGTACTTTAGTGTGTATATGTGACTATGCATATGCACTCCCACTTTCAACGGTTGTTCGTATGAACGTACGTCTCCCGGAAATCTCAGAAAACCACATTGTATGGAAAAAAAGAACTGATATACACGTCGAAAAACTCTTGTGTGGATCGGTCTTGTATATAGATGATGATGATGGTTTTTACAGGATAACTGGCTCGAGCATAAGAGGTCCTCAGTGAGAGTTCAGTCTCTTGAAAGGAATAGCAAGTGAAGAGAAATGCAGTTTTTATTCCCCCCAGTGCATCATACTTTATAAATTACATGCACTTAAGACCATGATGATGTCTACCATGTTTCTCAATTTCCTTCTGCTGATAGCACACATACGTAAGCTTTTTCCTCTTGCTCAACCAACTATGCATGGTTAAGAGTTTACAGGAAGTGAGGACGGGGACTATTGTAGCTAACTTGAATTTCCTTCTTGAGTAAAATGTAAAAATATGATTATGATGTGTATTATCGTAATGACGGTCTACATGGGAGTTTCAAAATTTATCACTGTCACATACATACTTACGTATCTACACGCCAAGGTTTGAGGTTGCTGTTGCTGTTCTCTCCTTTAAATGATTACATTTTAGGAGTATTTTAGTCATAGATTACAATTGAAGTGCAATAATGCCTGTCCAGTCCTCCCAGATCTTGGTTGTGACCAGGAAATGGCGCTACATTAAGGCTTGTATAATCGCTCTCATTTTGAAACATGAAATAGTTTTGCATGAAAGTGGAAGCTAAATATATTGTTGTACTTAATGCGTGTATTTTCCTCATTTTCCACATGGAGCAGGTAGGATATGTCGACTGTCGACCTTTATACAGCTATGAATGGTGTAAGGTTTACACACCATATCGCCCCTTTTATTTTGGGAGTATTAGATTCAGGAATTACCTTGAGAGAGAAAAAACACTTTCGTAATTTTGAAGTTTGCAATACACAAGTAAATAGGAGAGATTTTCAAACTGGTTTCGGTAGTACATTTAAATAAACGATTACGCTTAGCAAAAACCATAAAATTCCTTTGAACGCACCAACTTTACAAAGGTAGTAGTACTCTGAAATTAAAAAAAGGTTGTTGTTCCAAACTTTCACTGTGATGTATCAAGAGAGTTTTAGAAACCCTTTTGAATTTATGGTAGACGTAGCGTCAAAGGATTAAATTTTTTCATTAGATGATTAAAGGTAAAACCTTCCAAGTATGAACCTATAATATATGGGCTACGAGCTGATGAAGCGTGCATGAACACCCAGCGCAAGCTCTCTACTCTACCTATATATTGCGTGAAAGACTAATAATTGAAAGAAGAGGGGAAATAATTTCAGAGCAAATTGGATCATAAGACTAGAGTCAAATCTGCGTGAGTGCTGTGATAACATATAGCCCTATACTCGTTCAATGTTTAATCTGATGCCAAATCGTAAAAAAGCGTATAAACAAAACCGTGTATGTAATCAACCTATACCACCCAAATACATCAATGTTTATAACGTATGTGTACTTGTAGTACATGTGCACATGACTGGAAAAACTGCCTAGTCGAATTTACCTGCAGCATGGAATAAGTATAAATCTAATAAACTATACACGTTTTTTAAAAGCACACGTGCTTTGGGAAAAGGGTAAGGGCAAGTCCAGTAAGTGAGAAATAGATAGGCATGCATTATTTAAATGAGATACAAAAACTGTAAAAGCAAAAACCCTGTTTTATAGCATCATCCCATCATTCCCATCTGTAATGAGAAATTGGAAAGCAATCCATTCCCGTTTTCCATCATGAAATGTAACGTATTTCAACAAAATGAAATGAGAGATTTGAACTTTCCTCTAGAACCATCAATGAAGATGAAGACCTATGTTTTTAGGCACACTCGATATATACTTACACATCCGCAGCTTCATTTTTTCAACAAGGAAGCCAAAAACAGTCAAAGTACTACTCTATTTGGGAATTTGGGAGAACGGTAGTAAAATACAAAATATTATTAACGTTTCCAGCACCACCATACACCACACTCTAGCTCCATCCAACTTTGAAACAGCTCTAAGATACAAGAGAAGGGTGTTAGAACGTGTCTACACTAAGGTCCATGGATGAACTGTCTCACACTGCTTCAACTTTTTTTTCTCTCTATATCTTCAAAATGATATTATGTGCGGAGATTCGGTTGGAGAATTTTATATACGATAAACGGAAGAACAGCTGGATCGCGAGTTTTTCTTCCTTTTTTTCTCACATAGTATCTGGGGGCAATTTTTCTGCTATCTGTTCCTAAAAAACTCTTCCATAAAATTCCAGTCGAGTTAGCACTTTCTTCAAGACACAAATTATAGCCGGTGGACATGATGACATCATCTGCCGGGGCAGAAAAGGTTTCACTACTAAAAAGGGCATAGTTATACTTAGAGATAGATGAGAGACCTTTCTCACTCTCTCTCTCTATGCATGAAAACGGTGATACACAATCTCAACAAAGACTACACAGTTTCTATACAAAATGTAATCGAGTTAAATACATATATATTTTAGCTAAGGCGACTGGTGGAGGAAAAAAAGAGAGAAAGAAAAAGATTCACAATGTGTGACTGTTCTGGTGGTAACCTCTAAAATGACCTCTCATATAATATTATTATGTGTGAACGGTTGAATGACAGTGGAGTGGAAAAGTGGTGTATGAGATGGGACGTGGTGTGACGTGTGAACGACTTTCTTTCTTGTCACAATTACACCAGTTTCCCCTTCAATCTTGACAATGTGTGAAATCATGATCCGCTCATCCAATTTTCTTCTAGTATATTTGTTAACTTATCTTCTTTCTTGCAGCAAGAAATGGTCTCTTGGCTGTCCAACCATTTAATAAAAAGTTATGTGTATTAGAGGGAGAAAAAGAAAGAGCCACAGATCATTTCTTCCTTTTCCACCAGAATGCTCATTCTCTTTTTTCTTCTTCTTCGTCTTTTTTTAACTTTGTGCTGATTCTGCAGTGACAATGGCTCATAGAAAATTTGCGAATTGTTGCGTTTTCCCTTTGCCTCCAAGATCTTTATTACACTTTTTTTGTGTTCAGTCAACTATACTTATGTTTATGTACATATAAGTCATATGATATAGATATTAAAAATTATTTAGTATATGAATATATATCATGTATAAAAAGTTTCATCTGTATTTTTTGTCTCCATATGGAGTTGAGTAAAGGAAAACTATCTCAAAAGTGCGTGACTGAATCAAAAATAAGCAAGATACATGTCAGCCGTGTTGCTCTTTAGCTCTCTTTGCTCTTGGGTGTGAGGAAAGAAAGTATAAGAAAATTACTTCAGTGTTGTAATACTGAATTACAACAGCAAACGAAAGTTGAACAATTTGCTTCTTTTTTCGCTTGTTGCACGCCCTCCTCGTTCAGCAGCTTGTATGTAGGTAGTATTAAGTATATATAGGCACAAGCTCACATGTGTGTATTCAGCAAAATCTGGATCTGAGTGTTTTGTGATTTCAAGTTGTCATTCATTCGTTATTTCTGGCTGTACTTAAGGAACTCCTTGAAAATGTCAAGGGGGTTTATTACTCGAGAGACACGTCCTCAAACTGTTGTTTAAAAAAGTAACTCTTGAGTGCGTAATCATAGAGGTATAATTGAGGT
>JAANSM010002888.1:0-14014 GCA_036850725.1 Orchesella villosa | reverse complement strand
AAGTGGGCCTAGGTACTTCCCTCTGTAAGCTGATCCTACGTTTTGCAGGAGTAAAGAATCGGCTGCAAATTTGAAATAAAAAAATCATCATCATCATCATCATCACTCAATGTGGGTTACACACATAAGTATGCAAATCATGTTTTAGAATTATTACACATCAAATACGCCATTTTATTACAACACTTTTTTTTCTACATTCTGTCATCACATCACGTCACTTCACCACGCCACTAAAACGAGACAGGGTGAAATGTCACAAAATGAACACGTTCGCAAAATAAATTTGATTTGATGTTTGACAACGAGTCCTCAACAACCTAGTTTCTTACAACGGAAAGGAAAGAGTTCACCAAAACGTTATATACTCTCACATTATATATATCCTTTGTGAAGAACCTCATTAAAACTTTGACACTCGAATGTGCTCTGCTGCAGAAGGAAGAGGAGAGATGTCCAAGGAAATTTCCCATTTAGCTGAGATTCCAGTAATAAAGGGGAGATAAACTATATGAGTCATTAAAGCAGCAGCAATGAATTTTATATTACAGTCTATTGTAGATTCCTCTTCCTCCCCACACTTTCTTATGTTGTAGTGCTAAAGCTTCATAATAAATGTGTGAGTATTTTATACTCTCCCACCAATCCTTTCCGAATCTCAAGTTTTAGCCATTCCATTTGTAATGACTCTGCTCATTAGCATATTTTCTGAGGAACCAACTCTTGCTCTCCCTGATTGTTAAAAAGTACCACAAGTACCCCATTTCCTATTTAAGTGCAATTACCAACTTGGAGTCTGAGGAGAGAGGAAAGGATGTGCTAAAATGGGGCGAAACAGACTTGATTTTGAGAGGATGGTGGGTGAGTAAGCATAAGACAATCGTATCCTATCCCATTCCCATTTTCCCATACAATAAATGAATGAATGAATGAGGGTAAAGAGAAGTCCCCTTGCTCAATGTAATAAAGAAAACGGAGTATTTGCTCCTATTCAAAGTTTTACGAGGAAGAGACCAAGAACAAACCAAGTAGCTGCAAACAAGTAACTCCTTTGTTGATGCTTATGTTCGTAAAAATGTGTTGAGTCCCCGTCAACTACATTTTAGTTCAGAATGAGAGAACAAAAACACATGATAATGAGATAAGTGCGGCGTTTCCACACAAAGCTCTCTCTATATACGACGAACCTTACGTCTACCTATTGTTTTTCGCACACTTTTTGCTATAACGTAAGTTACAATGATGATGAGGGTTATGGTGTATTATGCAAATTTTGAAAATGGATCCAATATCTAGATTATTCACTCTTCTTAATGAGAAAGAGCCACAAGGGATGAATACGTCGGACACGATTTGGACTGGATAAATTACCATTAATGCCAATTAAGCACTGTGCACACAATCATAATATTGTCTTGCACACTTTTTAATTACTCACAAAAGCATCAGAGCTACAGAGCATCATTATCATCAACATATCTTCACCATTTCAACTTCTTTCAAATAAAATCTCCTTTCCTTTTGTGATTATTAAATATATGTTGCACATTATCAATGATGTGGATGTGCTAAAAGCGTAGAACTAGTCAGCAGCCACGCTCGAGAATACAAGTTGAGAAAAGTATCGCATCACAAAAACCATTAATGATGGTACAAAATGCAGAACCAGATGCGCTTCTAAATCCACTCGTATAGCATTCTCAACAATGGGTTGAAGAGAAGAGAGGATCGGTGCTCAAGCAATTAAATTATATTTTCCTTTTTTAATCATCCCTCAAATTACATGAAAATAACAACTGACCGACCATAAAATTATGATGCGCTATCAAAATATATCCCTCTAATTCTAGTGCAGGAATGCGTCTCTATCCAAATTATCATAATGTGATGATGCTAGACGCTAAACTATTACTTTAAAAAAACATGAGTGTGGAATGGGGGCAATATGTATATTGCATCCAACTTTTAATGAATATCATTGCAATTACCACAAGAAAAGTATCGCATCACACCATATATCGTTTGATATGGCAATATCATATCATATCCCCGACTGAAAAAGGGAGACATGCTACAAAACCATCATTTTGTAGCTTTGTACTCAAGCAAACAAAACAAAACCTAACCAAAGCAAATGAATAGCGTCCAATCCAAATTCATACGAACATCAACAAAACGATTATGACCATGAAAAGCATTTATTAATAACAGTTGCGTGAACATATATGTCATTAAACCATGTGTGTTTGTTTGTTTGTGTTGTACTTGTACCAAATTATTATGCATGTATTACAATTTTCACAACAAACAAAGTGGTTTATCCTACAAAGGCTCGCTTCACCATCTAGATCTAGGTATCCAACGTGATCGTCATCATTATCATCCTTCTCTTGCTGACAAAGTCCCTAATTTGCATGCTCTTCATCCCCCGTCCTCCGCTTAAATCTCAGGAGACAAGGTACACAAAATATTTGTGTATGTGTATGTTTTTGCTCTGCCTCAGATTACACACTTGAATAGCTTCTTATTCGAGTGTGACAGGTGCGTGCCGCATTTCAATTTATGGGTTGAAGATGTTTAAATCAGAATGACAATAATAATGCAGATTGCAGATGGTGGCGTTGCACAAGTAGAGTATATAGTCATTGCCATGCCATCTCCTTTTTTTCAGTGCTAGTACAAGTTCACTCATAATCACCAAATGAAGGAGTAGTGTAGCTTAGAATTATGATGAAATGGTGTCTTTGAAAGTAGCTTTTATATTATTGACTTTGATTAAAGTATAACTTGAAGGTTTCATTATGTACATAATATAAACTATTTATCGAATCATATGATATGCGTAAGGCACCTGGAATGCAGAGCAAATAAAAAATTAAAGGATGAAATGAATGATGATGGATCATCCATTTTTGCTCATAGATATCAGCCAAATTATTGCTACACTTGGTAGACTCTTATATAATATTATTTATTAGTAATAATAGCTACTTGTTCAAATACTTGAGTAATTTACATAAAAAAAACTTAAGAGAGCTCTCTTTTGATCTTGATTACAGGGGGAGAAAACGTGCGTACGTAGTTTGTTCTTACTACATGTCATTTTGAAGATATACACGAACACGCGTGACAATATCTTGGCTATCTGTATCAACAATGTTTTGTGCCAATAAGTACAAACTAGCAAAAGTAAATGTAACCGGTTTCAAAGACTATCCCCCCATGTGTGTACAAATGCAGACGCACGTGAATGACTCCAAAATCCCATAACGTTGTCTCCTTTTTGCACTTTTTTTTAATTTGGCGATCGATAAGCTATATTATCTATATATTGTTTATTAATTTGAAAGAGAGGAGTGATGGTTGGTACGTTACAAATAAGTTTTTTTGTCCCTCTGTTTTTAAATGCTGTAACCATGCAAACAAACATATTTAGTCTAATGCAGGACAATAATATATGTTTTTTACACGTTATCAATTATGCAGGCATGCCAAATAAAAACTGAATCGATTAGCTTAGCAACTGCACTTGATTTGATCTGATAAGCAAATGACTTGTGTGTGCGTATTTGCATTTACACAAACACATACACACACACAAATTTACAAGAACAAGGGAGTTGAGACATGTTACAAATTTTTCATGCAATCAAAATTCCTCCTCCATACGTCTGCGTACCTAATCTATCTTTACTCCCCGCAGAGAGGGAAAAGATTGCATTAATTTGTTATTTTAAAAATCCGTCAACTTGCTGTGTTATACTTGAATTTGAAAGGGAATACATACATATACTTAGCCTATTAATTTAATCAAGTGCAAATCCTCTTATGATAACTTTACAACTAATTAGTTTAGTCATAAGTCATAACTTTCATGTGTATACAAATGATCTTGAAACATTAGGAATAAACTGAAGGATATTTTATTGTCAAACTCAGTGTTAGATTTATATTTGTTCTTTAACGCTCCCTTCTTACCCTATTTCCCTTTCTGTCTTACAAAATCTAACCTTCATTCGTATAAATTATTATAGATCACATTTATATGAATTTACAAGATCTTTTATGAAGGATGAAATTGATAAATCATTGCGTATACAAATCAGAGTGAATGTGCGTATTTAAATTGTTGTTCATTAAAAACTCAAGCCGGCAATAATAGGAGCAGTATATAGTAGCATAAATACTTACAATTACAAATACAAAGCACGACATAATATCAAGTATTTGTACAAATTTTGTATGCAAAAAAATCCATCGATTATTATTAATTGCAAAAGGGGGCACATCAAAACTATACTTATAACTTTGTGTGCTTACAATATGCATGAAATAAATGGGCACGGTTTTTACCCATATAACATATCAAATATATCACGTGAGTTAGCTGATGAACAAGAAGAACTATCACATAATGCGTGTCACCTTGAGGCAATTGCACATTATGTTATGTTTGTGTCCCGTTGAAAAAGCATTATGTTTTTACCCATATAATATATCAAATATATCACGTGAGTTAGCTGATGAACAAGAAGAACTATCACATAATGCGTGTCACCTTGAGGCAATTGCACATTATGTTATGTTTGTGTCCCGTTGAAAAAGCAGTAAAAAAATGTTGCAGGTCGTTTGACTTCTTTTTTTCAGTGAGTATACAATACTGAATATTATGAATGGACCAATTACACAGTCGTATATATCAGTGAGTGATTCACTTCACTATTATTATTAATTGTGAAAACCGTTCTATTTTATGGGAGTCAAGAGCAAGTACTTATGAAGTAATTGAATGTGAATGGGGGATGAATGGTGAGGGAGTCTTTTATTTTGAAATGATTGAAATTAAGTGAGTTTTGGTACGCTTGAGTCAACTGAGGACACCTGATCAAGTACCCCCAAAGAGCTAAAGGCAACCAACCCAATCTATCTCTCTCTCTCTCTCTCTCTTTCTGTGAGGTCCTCAGGATATTATAGATACAATATTTACTTGATATTATTTATCGACATTAATCATCATGCTTTATGGCCGTCACTTAAATCTTCATCACATCTCATTTGCTTTGTAAAATTACTAATTGGTTAAAAAAACAGGCTCCTTCTTTATGTAAACGGATGCGAAACGCTTGTGAAGAGCTCGTTTAGACACGTTTTCTTGTCAAAAAATGATAATCATGATGATGATCATCATCTCTCACGAAATTTTTATGGATGAGGAGAGCATAGCAGCGCTAGCTCATATTATGAAGGGTAGATTTTGAGACAAGTATAAATTTATTGCCCATCAAACAACTGAAAATCCAAACATCGACAAAAGAATCATGTACCTGAACGCTTAGGCTCGCACCTTCCTCCTATTGTATTCCTATATTATTTGGAGCTAATCTCACTCCTGAAATGTTTTTGTCATAAAGTCTCATCTGGACATTTTAACTTTTTTATTTATTATCACAAATTTATTATGCCAGGAACTAAATTGCAATGCACCAGAAAATAAGTGGGGCTCTTGCTTGTTGGGTGTCTCCCTTCCCAATTTTTTTTACAAACTCGTTGTTATGCATCCCGTGTGCCACGTTGACTAGATAATGATGGCAGATTTTTTATTTAAAGTTTTGCGTCTTATGTAATCAATGACTAAGTAAGTCCAAGAGGAAGAAGGACATGTAATTTGTTGTGAAGGGAAGGAAAAAGCCCTCCAACTTGAGATAAGAGAGAGCGAGCTTGATGTATGCATAGGGAATTGGAAGATAATGGAAGTTGTGTGTATCTCTAAATAAATAAAGTGGAAGGGCTTTCCCTTTTTTAGCGTTTGTGTGGTCGCTGTGATGGGAAGGATTATGATGATGATAATGATGATATCATACACCAAGGAACAAGTTCAAGACGTCTACATTTTTTTTACATTCTTCACTTTACACGCGGTAGTGAAGGAGAGAGGAGAGATAAAAAAATTGGCGTTTTAAAGAAGGGAATATAAATGTGTAATATTTCGACTTTTACATACTCCGGCACTAGAAAACTGTCATAATTTTCCTAAAATTTGCTCCAAATGCACTCTCCATTTGCGCTATCACATCTACTTGATACCTCACAAAATGCTTTCCAAAACTATCAAGTGTATTGAGTCAGGGGAGCCTTCGGATTCTGACAGCTAAAGCACTGCAGGGGATTTTTTATGCAGTATTTTTTTTATGAGATACGAACAGAGAGTAATTTCAGTTGAATGGAGTAGTAGTGTGCAGTGGTTTGATGGGCTGTTGCGAGTTGAAACAAGATAATAACTGAAATGCAAAAAAAAATTCGTTGCGAAAATATAAAATGTTGGGATGCTTATATGAGTTTCTTTGCAACCTTTTTTTGCCAATAATCCTTTCCGTCTCCCTTTTCTCCCATGACAGGAAGGCTTTTATTACACTTTTTACTTCAGTAAAAGCTAGAGACCTTGCTTCACTTTTTACTTCGATATCAAATATCGAATAAAATTTTGTTGTGATGCTGCAAGACGTAAGTAATGCGCACTCTTGTTTGTTGGCACCCAGTCATCGATACGTACGGGCTTTGTCTGTCTAGCAAAAGGATTCACAGACTCTATTATATTTTAGCTTTACACTCTACATATTCCCGTTCGAAGAAACAGAGAGGGAAAAGTATGGGCAGACATTGGATGGAATGAAATATTGTAATAAATCTTCCCCATTAATGTTCCATGACATGCATTCTCCATATAGATCAAATAACTGGCTTACGGCTCGTAAAGTAGATCAGGTCTGATGACTATTACGAACAGTGAATTGTGCTTTCAGTTGGAATCAAAATGGGTTTTTGTTCCTGTCTCTACATTTTGCTGCACTCTGACAAAATTTATCCATGCAGAAAATACTTTATGTGTCTAGTAGAAATAATGCTTTTCTGAGGCAATATTATTATTTCTCATCCTGATTTGGTTCATCGGAAGGGTAAACAAGGAGGAGGTTGCATGTTGCACCCAATCCAATCCCATAAAATTTTAAATTATGAGCAAAACAATAGCAACCCACTAATATGGTAATTTCAACGGGATCCCTTTCCAACATGNCCACTAATATGGTAATTTCAACGGGATCCCTTTCCAACATGCAAGTAAAAAAACAATTGGTTTATAACAAGTTGAACATGTACTTATATAATATGTGTGTAAAATGCAGAAACTGCAACGTTAATCAAACACACACATATAACAAAGCAATCCAATCAGAAAGGATGGAGTTTGCGAAAATTATGCAAATAGAGTGCAATACATTATGCATATGTATATATATATCTTCTTTCGGCATCAATCTGCATCTAGGACGACATGATGTGATGTGTTTTGATATGATATGAGACGATTATGTAGGATGATATCATCCATTTCTCTGTAGTTTTTGTTGGCAATAATAGACAAGTGACTGCCAATAATAAAATATGTGAGATAGTAAAAACTCTTTTGCCTAGTTTGTGTTTGAGTCTGTAAATGTCAACTCAAGGGTTTCATTGCTCTATAAGAAGTGATGTGATGGAGCTACGCATTCCCTTTTAGATACAGACTTGGTGTTTGTGTGTGTGTGAGAGAGAGTGTTTCTATACTTTATATGATTAGATTATGATTGCGTTTGTAGCCAGCCTACATTATATTACTACTCTGCCCTTCCTTTCTTGTGCTCTGTAACATTTGTCTTTTGAATGAGAGACAGCGGAGCACAACATCAATAAAATTCTTGACTCTTATTACCTCTAACCGTCTTCCCTGTGACGTGATACATTAGCTTGCTTGTGATACACTTAGGTAGATATGTTTTTATATAATGTTAATGTATATAATATGCATATTTTATATAACGATGCACAACCTGTGTGTGTGTAATATGACATGACACTTTGCTTTTTGTGACCAGCATTGCGTATCATCATCATCCAGTTAAAAAGGAGTGAATTTTTATGCTCCATGAATGTACTGCAATATAAGTCATGCAAGACAAGAGGTAAAAGGTGGATTTTATTTCATAATCCTGCCATTATAAATAACAACACAAGTCAAAAGATTGTAACAAACACTTTTATGAATGAATGAACAAAATGGTGATCACTTTGATCAGAATATGAGCTTGTTAACTTGCTCTCGATATTTCTTCCGTTAATATCAATATTGTCTAAAGTTTGATCTGATGAGATGAGAAGAGAGCGGAGGGTTGCTTTTTTAGCTGCTCTAGCAGGTAAGAAGGAAATGTGATATCTGGTGAAGGAGATCATAAAAAACATGACATGTTTGTAGCTTGTAGGTAAATGATTCCCAAGAATTGTTACAAGACATGTCTACATACGAAAGTAGGTAAGAAACAACATAAATGTTTACGTGGGGTAAAAAAAACTAGATATATATTTTATAGAATTCAAATGGTTTTTGGAACTATGACAAAGATGAAGAACACAACGTATTTTTTATCGCCAACGATGCAAAATAAGATTTGTAGAAAATTGGGACGAGCTTTAGATTATTACATTTTTGTTTCTTGCCTTGCCATCATCAACACTGTATTCATCCTCAGAATGGGAAATGAGCCTTAATCCCTTGCTCAGATCTGCTTAGGGAAATGAAGATGCAAATACACAAGTCGCACATATACTCAACTTGTATTGTAGAAATTGATCTCGGCCTAAATTTCTGTGCCAAGCCAATAACATAAAAAATTCTGAAGCACTACTGCGTAGGTGATTTCCTTCAACAATTTTTCTAAGTGCGCTAGTGAGCCTACTGGAGCAAAACAAAACGACGGCAGGGACGACAAACAATGTTATATTCTGGGCACGTCCGTTTGACGTGAGAGTTGACATGACACCATCATCATCATTCCTATATTGGTAACAAAGATTGGAAGTTGTGTAGGAATTTGATACTTCATTTTATCCCAAGAAAAAGTGCGAGAGAGAGAGAGAAAGAGACGGCGGATAATGTTAACACAATAAAATACCCAACTGATGGAAAACAAACTGGTTTAAAATTCAAATCATATATCGCATCACACATTTCGTGTTACAAATTTTGGGTCAACAAAAAAATTCCGTTTGACGTGAGAGTTGACATGACACCATCATCATCATTCCTATATTGGTAACAAAGATTGCGATTGGAGAGTTGTGTAGGAATTTGATACTTCATTTTATCCCAAGAAAAAGTGCGAGAGAGAGAGAGAGAAAGAGACGACGGATAATGTTAACACAATAAAATACTCAACTGATGGAAAACAAACTGGTTTAAAATTCAAATCATATATCGCATCACACATTTCGTGTTACAAATTTTGGGTCAACAAAAAAAGTAGGTTTCAAGTATGTATCCAGAAAGAGTGGAAAGAAGATGAAATGCAATTATATAAAAAATACATTATCTCCTCATTTTGAAAAGATATCTTGGGATTGCAAAGGGTACACAAATGTACTTATTATTTCGTATTATGTTGTATGTGTGTGTGTGTGCTTCCGTTGTTACTTGTCGGAGTGGACACATCCTGCCCTGACGTGAAGTGACGCAAGTTGTTGTTGTTCCATTCGCTCCACAAGTATTTACTTTCTCTAATGGATTATTTTGCGTCATGTCTATAGTGTAAGACTTGGGGACGGGGTAATGTAATTCAATTGAGCAAACATTGAAGGGCTCTTATCCAAACCTCTTTTTTTCTTTGTGGTCTACTCCCATTCCTTGACAACTGTGTGACAACTTGCTGGGTTTCAAGTTTTCTGGGGATTACTTATCTTACATGTCTCACTTTCCGAGGAGGAGGATGAAGTATGGACACAAGAGGAAGATGTGAAACTAGTGGCCAAATAAAAACTCTAGGTGCAGGCATTATCCTATTTCTTATTTAGCATTTGCTCAGAAGATTCGATTTAGAAAAAAAATTCATGAAGGCGGTTTGTTTTTATAGCTAAATTGACAACTGACATTTGTTTGCCGTTCTTATTCATTCTAAACTCTTTTCATTTATACATATATACACACGCGGTGCAAACCTCCAAAGTGTGTGTTAGTTACTCAAAAATTTGCAATTGTGTTACAAATCGTTGTCGTGTTTTGAGTTTACCAAGGACTCTAGATGAAAAAAGCAAGGGAAATGATGAGTACCTTTAGGATGTACGAACTTTTAAAACCATCCTTACGATTTTTATACTAATTTACTTTCTTTATAAAACGATCCATCTCTGAGGGCACCCATTTCTTTTCGTCGACTACTAATTACGAGAGCAAACGACCGATTCAGCACTGCCTCACTTCACCCTTGAGAAAATATTTTAGTGGGTTTAATTCCAGCTTGCAGAGACGTGTATATTAGAACATAGAATCTTTTAATTCAACAAAATTACATGAAAGTTATGAGGAAAGGAACTGCGAGCTTCCAATTTTGAGTCATAGGAAACTCCCAAAAATATAAATCACGACAAAGGACAAAGAAGCCGCCAGAAAGAAGAGTAACTCTTTGGACGGCTCCCTCAGCGGAATACTTTTCTTATAGGTTGCAAAATTGCCACCATGTCTTACTTTTCTTGAAGGTGCAGAACAGAGGAAATGAGATGAAGAAACACGATGCATATATACATACATACATATATACCTATATATCGAAGAGTGAGTTAGAGGACGGGACCTCTCAACTAAATTAATGCTCCTCACTTTTTACGTGTTTCATTTCAGGCTCAAGAGTTTTGTTACTAATAGCAGTAGTGGAACACAAGGGGAGAAGAACATATGACAAAATTTCTAGAGGAGAAAAGACGACCACCAAATCATCATCGTCGCATCATTTCTAACAACCGTGATGTATATATACACCTTTACACTTCACTCCAAGCTCCACAGTCTAAAATTGGACTGCAAAGCAATTGGAAAAATTGTGCTTGGTTGCACCATCATCACATCTTTTACATTACTTCCACCACCACCAGTATAGCAAGAGAGAATCACCAACCACCATCAATATAGTAAGAGGAACTCGTGCTGTTGCTGCTTTCATTTTAGCACATGAAATTGAAATGGGACGCTGTTGGCAACTTGCTTCTTATTGCCACAGTTTATTACGTGCGTCCTCCTTCATTTGAGACCCTTTTCGCATTCATCAGACGTAAAAATAAAGTAGGGAGTATTTGTGTGATACAACTTCAAACGACGACGCGACTCCAATTCCAGACAACTAGCAGCGTCCTATATTACACACATCTTTTCTCTGTGCCGCAATGCCAAAGGACTTATTTTACTTACTTTTACGTTAGCAGCGTTAGTAAAGGAGTGAGAGGAGGTGACGGAAGAGTCGAAGTCACTCAACTCACTTAACCACTGAGTCACGCAAGCACACACACACACACATGATTGTGAAGCCGTTAAGCTGGAAGGTAGTGTGATGGGCAGGAAGACTGAGAGGGAAAAGGAATTTCAGCCAAATCTTCCCAATTACTTTATACTGATAGACAGATGTCAATAAAAACTGAGTGGGCTGCTCACTAGTATAAGAGACAAGTCGTCAGATATTGTAAAGAAAAAGGGTTCAAGGAAAGAAGTGGATGTGGATATCTTCTGGACTGGAGTCGGAAGACGCGACAAGAAAACAAAATTATGTACATTTGTCGAGACAACTCCAAACCACTAGCTCCAGTCCACTTCTAAATGACAACTACTCAAGACAAACTATAAAATCTACTCGTTTATTCTTTGCATCTTAGGATGAAGCTTTTCACCTAGATTGTAGATATACATGTACTTTGCTACTATCCTCAAGTAGGGCGTATGAAACCTGATCTCCGTATTTGGAGATTTTTTTCCAGAATGTAGGAAGAAAACAAGTTGCTAAATGCACATGGGTCATCAACCGAATCAAAAGCCATAATAATTTTCAGAGTTAGACAAGAATATAGACTAAATATTTTAGTTGGTTGATAAATTGGAGAAATATCATGCAAGAACGACAACCATTACGTTTTTGACATGATGCAGGCTGGCTCTAGCTTTCATTAAATTGACAATTGAAAGTGTTTCTTTGATGGATATTGTAATTGTAAAGTAATAATTGAAAGCCGATTTTTCATAACGCAAGTATATTTTTATATGCACAAGGCGCAAACCATTATATAATTACAAACTTCGATACAAAAGTCGGGAAGCAAGCTCCTTCTAATTTTGTAACCCTTGATTTTCCTTTTATCGCCATCCCCATTTCATACATAAGTATTGGCAATCAGCTCCCTCACCCAATTTTCAATTCATTAATAATAGCAATAATATGTGCAATTGGGATGGAAATTGTACACGTACCGAATTTATGGATTATGGATGATGATGATAATATGATAGTGTGCGCTACTCAGCTCAAGTCAAGCTTGTAAAGTAGTCACAGGTGCCGTTAACTTTTACACACACCCGTCCTACAAACCAATACATATTTTTATGAAGGCACCATGTCAGTTGGAGAGTAGAGCAATATTGATTTGTGGAAATGTATTGATTGTACGTGCTAAAAATTCTAAAAAAAAAAATTTTCATCTCCCTCTAAGCATTGCTGGTATGCATACATTTTTTTATATATATGATAAATATGGGATGGTAATCGAAATATGTACCAAGAGAGTAGAGAAGAAAAAAATACATCATCTCATCAAGACATACACACCCCTCATTTAAAATGGTTTTGTAATGAAGCAACTTCCAAACTACAAGTGCAAAAGGAGCAATTAACAAGACGCATTCATAAAATAATAATAAATGGGAGTAAATGACTGCTCACAAAAGTACTCAAGAATACGAGAATGAAATGGTGCACAAGAGACGGAGAGATGACGAAGACGAAAACAATGAAAAAAAAACAAGTCAAGAAGGGAGCGTTGCACTTGTTTAAAGTGCCTCACAATAATAGGTAACATTTATATATATTAAAATGTATGCAATATATTTTTGTGAGGATTGCACATGACATCACATCACCAATCAAATCACCAACTGTGACTGCTACTCCTGCTGCACTGCCCTAATGTGAAGTTCTCTAATCCAAGTGATCCATTAGAAATGTTGGAAGTAACCAAACCAAGATCAACTAAGAGATTGATGTTCCGATTATGTATATATATATGTATATTATTGTAGAATAAATTCTTATCTTTCTCTGCTGTCGACTGCAATAAGAATATGACATAATCAAACATTTTATCAGACAGCTCGTCCCATCTCATCTCAAGTTGGGGGTATAGACGTACATAGCTACATAATGCCCTAGTAATTTTGCAGACATGATAAAGGGACGTGATTAGACACATCCTCTCTCTCTCTCGTTCCTAGACAAAAAATATGACATGACATGATGTGGAGGGTACACTGTCATGTCAAGTTTGTAACTCTTTTTTTCGCATAATGGAGTAATGCAGAGCGTGTCAGAGTTGAATGAAATGGACTTCCATAGAAGGATATCCAATTTTTGAGATGCTAATTACTCGGATCTCTGTCCAAACCGTTCAACTCATATGTTTGTGGAGCAGAATAGATTTGAAAAGTAACCTTCCCTTTATACAATCACAATTCAGAGTAGTAATGAATTAGAAATTTTTGGTGAGAAATTATCATCCAAAAGGAAACAATACACTTTTAAAGTCTGATGGTCAACAGGATCATAAAGCAAATGACAACGAAACAACTGAATTAATAACAATTGCATTACCATTTCAGAAGGTAAGAATAAAAAACGACAAAAAGAGTTTGTCAACTGGATCAGTATGGAATTGACCTAGTCACATTGAATGAATGACGACAAAAAAATGTTATTGCTTCATTGAATTATAAATAAAGCTGAAAGTGTGCTTTATGTTCTGATTGCAATTTGAGGCTCTCAACTCTCCACCACCACCACCTTTTGCTTGCACAGGAGCCTTCGGCTTTCAAAAACAGAATCCAATAAATTCGTCACAGTTGTCACAGATATCATATTTAATATCAATTGATTACACTAAAGTGACATCAACCTATTAC
>JAANSM010002887.1:0-14015 GCA_036850725.1 Orchesella villosa | reverse complement strand
AAATCTTTCCTATTATAAAAGATTTTTATGCCTTCCTCTTCCTTAAGGTTAGTTCAACGAAATTCATTGCATTAGACGAACAAGACTGTATTGTAAGTTTATCTTGATACAATTCGTACCGTACAACTTTATTCGTAGCATTAAGAAGCTGGACAGACTAGACAACTGTTGAAGCTTTTCATCTGAAGAACTAATCTTGCCACCTGAAACCGAATCTTTGTAACAATAAACTGAACCAAAACTCTGAAAGAAAAATTCTTATTTTTATGCAAGGCACAACGAGAAATCAGTTTAAAGTCGTTTTATTTTCAGTACTTCAATCCAGTCTTTTCAAATGCGTGCAGTATAAGCAGTTTTGATTAGACTAAGCTTTGCATTTAAAGGACCTCCTCAGAAATGAGAATTCAGAGATGGCTTATGAAGAAAAAGTGGATGTAGTGATTGAAGCAGTTAGTTGTCATTACTCTGTAAGCAAAAGTACATTGGAAAGTTTTGTATTTTACACCATTCTTTAAAAGTCACTAACTATTATTTCTGCTGTTACATACATTATGTGGTAATAAAAACAAAGTTTGATACAACACGAAAGCCTTTGGAGAGTACAGAAAAGATTTTGTCAAGAAACAAGTTCAAGTCCTCGAGGAACATTGGCTTGGATAAGGAGAAAGACAACGTGAAATAACGGATGCGCACAACGTGTTGAACGAACGAATTGGGTAGAGTCCCACAAACCTACAAAAAAAACTTTGTATCGTATTTATCTTTTATCCTTTCCCATCCCTTAGTGCGTATAAGAAATTCCTTCTCGTATGTATTTCATTGTATGGCACACAGGGTTGTTTCGGTACAACCGTCTAAGTTAAATAGGAAACCCCAATGGAAGAAATCCAAAGGTGTATATTACAGTCATTGAAATAGTTGTTTTTTATGACTCCGAATGTGTGTGAAGAGAGAAAGAAAGAGAGCTGCAATGGAATGATAACGAAAACGGAAACTTTTCATGGTAGAAATTTTTTAAGGACTGCTTACAACACAACGAAACATTTTTCTTACATTTGTTTTCATATTCCAGAAACCTTGTACTGTCATAGTCAGTCAACTGTTCAAACATTATACGTACGCAAAATGCCTTACTGTATTATATACAGAATGCATTTTCATTTTTGTTCATATGTACTTCTTATGTACTTTCTGTATTTCTTTATACTTATTTGTTTCATTTGCTGTACGTTTCATCGGGATTTTCAAAGAATTCTAGTCAAATTTTCGTTTTTAGCAATCGATGATCTTTCATTCAATTCTTCATAATAAATCGAATGTTGAATCCGGAACACATTTAATTACGTACATCCCTAACTATAGACTTTGATAAAAGGCAATAAGGGTGAAGTAAGATTACTGTAATCGAAATAAAAATGTGAAGGAATTCCGAGTAACTAACCGTGTGAGTATGTATGCACACTGTAATTCATGAGAACGATTTATTTATTATTTAATATGTACTACCAAGTATTTCAAATGAATTCAAATATTAGATGATTTTGTAACTGTTGTAGGGTGGGAATAAGAAACAATTTCATCAAGGTTAGTTATAGAAAACCTTCAGACTGCTTACACCTTTTCAAAGAAAACAGTACTTTAACATTTAAATACATTTGAGGAAAGCTGTTTTTTGTCTTTCTCTATACAAACTTACACTAGATAAATCCGGAAGTGAAAAGTCTTACAGTTAGAAGATTTACATGATATAAGGATATAACGGCTGTTACCTACACAAAAATGTAATACTTATCTCATCATCACTATCACAGTGACTAATACAAAAATTATCACATGATAAAGACTACCTTCCGGAACCACACAAGTCATATGACTCTTTCAATTGTAGATTCATTCGACAAAACAATGCATAAATATCCAAAATGTGAGGGTGGGGAAAAGAGAGTCAGTAGCTCTCGGTTTCATATTTCAGCTTTAAAAAGTTAAAACAAATCTGCTTGGAAGTATAAGCTTCTAAAGTTGAACGTTAGTCAGTTGAACTTGGAGATTCTTGCAGATGTTGAGGCTCACTGCTCATTTTATTTTGTGTATATAGTTATAGGTACACCACTCATTTCCTTTGCATGACCGTAACCCGTTCTGGGAAACGATATGAAATACAATGATGTTAGTCTGAAACTGGAGTTTAGATTTTTGATACGTCTGTTTCGGAATTCATATTGTATGCATTTCCATTCGTAGAGGGACTTTTTGAGGATGCGGATGAATTGTGTTTTTAGATCATCCATGTGTGTGTTTTTATATTTTACAGGGTTACTCCGCCCAACTCCGGATATCCTGTGATCAGCATACATTACGCTGGAAAGTGGATTGCTATTCTAACAATATTTGGATTATATTATACTCCAATTTGGTTTCTTTCTTGTTTGAACAAAGGGATCCTGTATATGATATCATTTCTCTATGAATATTTTTCCAAAGGCGCATATTAGGCTGAAATCATCTACTTACTTACACTCCCGTTAGTAATTTTAGACAATTGAAGCGTGAATTTTAAAAAACTGTCTCAAGTTATATTAAATTTTTGCCATAAATGCCGCATTACCCCCATTTATTAGACAGCATAGAGAGAAAGGAGTGTCGTAGCTAATAATTCTTGGAATCTATATATGTTGACATTTCTTGTCTTTGTTCATTCACTTCAACTTTACTATAATTTATTGTCTCGTATCTTTTGTTGGACGTGATTTATTCGCTGTCCTCAATGAAACTGCTTGTATCACGTTTTGGATACACACACACCACACGCAATGAAATACAGTATAGTAGCACAATAAAAAGGCATAACCATAGCATAATATATACATTATGGACATATGAATAAATATACATATGTATTCAACACTCCTTTTCTAACCCGATATTCTGTATGATTGTTGCCGTCAGTGTCAGTTTGCTTTTGTCGATGAGGAGAAAGTAACCTTTTTTGAGTATCCAAACGTTTAAAGGAATATCCTGTGTAAAGGGGCAATGTGGCGCAAGTTTCTATACTGCTGATTATTGAAGTGCACCCTTTGCTTCCTTTTCGTCAATGATATCGCTCCTTTCACTTTACTATAGTTTTGATCGTGCTTAGTTTGTTGGAAACGGAAGAGTTTCTTTGCCAAACACCAAACCATTTCCTTCTCCTTTATCCGACATGCTATCGGCAAACCATTCTTCTGAGCTAGACTCAAAATTCGGATCAAACATCTCCCGGCTTCCCGTTCTAACCAGGCCCTGGAATGGAACCATTCAATCGTAGCATTCTGTAGCAACAATAATACACTTTTTATATTACATTCGTATACACTTCTACATCACCTTTAAGTCCTATTCAAGGATGTTCAGCAGTTCTGGCACGATGGCACGAACAATGAATGAATAAATGATACCAAGTCCATAACTCTTTTCTGAAACGAAGAACAATAATGGCTAATAGTAGTTATAAGTTGGTGTGTGTGTGTGTGTGCCTCGGCTCAGTTCCCTTTCTCCCATGCTTTCCCCGCCTCAAGTCCTTCCGAAATTAAATCCTAAAGTCAAAAAGCTGGCACGTATTGTAAACTCGAGTACAACATGTCTTCTTGGCATCGACGGGAGAGCGGATGACTGTTACTAACTCATGTACCATTCTTAATATGGATTTTCAAAATGAGATTTTATTTTCACACACCTACTCAATATAACTATAAGCTAGTTTCTTTGTTACTACAATGCATTCCATTCTAATCGTTCTAAGCTCAAAAATTCGCTTCAGCGTACACTCTTAAGAAGCCAAGAAAATTGCACAATAGATTTGTTCATTAGCCCACCATCCCATTATAATATGTGTTTATATATAGTTCTCCGACATATGTATATTTTTCAGTCATGAATAATCAATTACACAGTGGAAAAATAAATTCTTAGTCTATATTGCGAATAATTCTGCTGGCAACTCCCAAAAGATATTTTATTGCATTTGCAGCTGGAGAAAGTCTCTATATAGGAGTTCTACAGTACTCGGTAATGTAGTAGCCTACAAATCACTAGGATTCTGTTCCACTGAAACTCTGACAAAGAACGAATTAGAGTTTCATGAACTTTTTAAAAACTAGGTAGCAGCAATCTTGATTCCAAAAAGTTGAAAGTTTTTCTTCTGTTCCCTCTTGTTCTTCAACACACATCTTTTACTTTTTGCTGATACAGAAAAATTGGTATGGATATGTTTTTTTCCTCACACTCAACGTCCAATGCTATTTGCATAAAATAGTAGAGCAGGAACAGTTCACTTTTGAATCTTCTTTTAAAGTTGTAACCTTCTTCGACTCACCAGAGTGCCGTGCTGTGCGTGTATAATTCAAATTGTTGGGAACTCAGTCAAACAAAGTGATCCTGCAACAACAAAAATACAATGCTGGATATCGAAATCTATAAACTTTTACACCAACCAAACATTGAACTATTATATGCCTCATACCTAAGCTTTACAATGGGAATTTGTAATATACCACTGAAGGTAAAGGTAAAACCGAAATCAACAATACATATTGCTCACCAGTGTTGATAGCGAGTGTGCCTCCATTTCATTTAAAACATATCGGTTCTATTACTAGAATAGACTTTTGTAAACAATACACAATTTAGCCTCTTCCTTGTGAATTCTACCTTCACAAAAAAGGGCTCTGCTTCTACTTTAACCTCCATACTTTTCATTAGGAATATAGTTTCCCAGCTCTGCATCCTAAACACATAAGCATATATACATTTTATAGCCATCGCACACAAGGGTAAGTAGTAAATATTTCAGCTTGAATTGAATTCGTTCCTCTTGTTTTCAACCTCCCGTTCAATCTCACAGACTCATAGCATGGATAGTTTGGTACGGTTTAGATTTCCCAAGGAAAGCGTAAAACATGATTGTGATGTTATAACTCATGTGTATAGTCCGTTTTAATAGTAGTTGATGCCGCATAGACTTGAAGCGTTTTTATTTAAGGGCCCATTTCTACAGATTTAATGAAAGGATGTATCTGTGCGATAAATTAGTAGGAAATTAGTATCCGCGAAATTTGTTTCGTCTCATGAAATTCGTACACCGGAATCCTGATGAATGAGACAAGGGATCAAATACACATGATTTCCAAAGCAAGGTTTTAGCAGCTATCTCTAAATTTATAGTTGTGGAAGGAAACCTTTCGGCTTTGAAGGTGGTTCAACACAGGCTGTTGCCACCTACATAATACACGTAAAAGCTATATAGAATGTTGTAGTTTTGCTTGCTTCAGAGAATGTTTAGTATTAGAAAAGTGAATAGGCACTAATGTTCGTGTTTAGCATCTGATGAGATTGAGATCCATCCTCAACTCAACAACCTAGCTATTAATGCACGTATACGTGGTGATAATCATGCAAATTCGTGAAGACTAAAGAATTTGAGAATTGTATTCAAATTTGGCGAGGATACATATAGAACGTATGGACATGTGAAGTGATGTGATTCCTCAATTAACATCAAACAATGTATTGCGAATTCATCCTAATGGATGAGTGATGTATGCATTTTATTCTTGTTGTGTGTTTATGTCCACTGGAGAAAGTATCGCTTATTCCTGCGACTCATTCGTTTGAAGCGTACATGGCGTACGTGTTTGCGTACAACTCCTCCAAGCATCATTATTATATGACTCACATTTTGGTGACAAGCGGTTTTGGTGGACAATAAGCGTGTCACTGTGTTCGCCTCCTTGCTCATCCTGGCTCAGTCATCTGAATCCATTCGGAAGAATGATTTGCTCTCGGAGTTCTGTAGAATGGATGAACAATTCAAACATGTTCGTCTGCATGCATTGATGCTTTGTCGTTAGAGGAAAGTGCCCGCAATATTCTTGTCAACAAGCAAAGAGGACAGCTCTACGCGGCTGGCAGTTATGCCAAAAGGATTTCATCTACATGCAGGTTGCAACTTGGCTATTTTCTCCAACGTTATTCATGTTGCTGGAATCTGTTCGCCAGTTTTGTACACATTATGTGCATAATCTTGGCGTGTTGGCTCCTCAATGCGTACGCTGGCATGCTTAAGGAGTACATTTTTATTTCATGTTGGGAGGAAAAGAATGAGTCCGCAGTCATATTACTATTCTTCTTTGTCTTCCTTTCCTTTTTTCATATAGGAAGAGAACTCGGATTGCAATTTTAAATTCATCCATTTCCCATTAGCTCCCAACGGATGAATACGAAAAGGAAGAAAAATGCCACTCTTGTGACCATGTCCACAAGTTTTAGGCTGATTACAAATTTCATGGGAAGCATTACATACATATATTTTACATATCCTGTTCTACATGCTCCATATGTACAAAGAAGAGGCGTCTTCGCTCAACCGTTCGTACTACTAACTGCAACCTAGGATTTTATACTCGAGTCACATGCTTAACATACGAGCAGCGACCTCATTGTTATTCCTCTTCTGCTCTGGGACCAAATACCCCACTTGCTTGTCTTAGGTTTTTTTTCTAATGTAAACCCGTACGTCGTAAATATAAGTGCATCTGTTCTGCAATTCTAATGCAAAAGAAACTCAAGTCTATAGTGAAAGTCGCAGATTTTCTAGGTTCTTAGAGAGACGACCGCCGCCGGTGAATCATATCGTTGGAAGAGCCAGAGCTATTTGCTCATCTGCTTTTGTTGGTTCACAACAAGAGGCCTTGAGCATATTTATCCCTTCTTCTTTACTCCCAATCCCAGTCCAGTAATTCTTTTCCCAAACATTGTCTACATTTACTAAAAAGGTTGGCAAGCAATATCATAGCCAAGAATTTTGTACTACAATAATATCCTGGTTAGATAGTCATACCTATCTCAATATCATATCCCAACGAGTATACATACACACACGCTTATGCATGAATGGATAAATAAAAAATACAATCATTATGCGCACCACCCTCCCAAAGTGAAAGCTTACAGAAGATGTATAGATATTGCTTGAGAAAATTGTGAAAGTACGAGGTTTGCAATTCAGTATGTGGTGCAACAGTCTAAAGAACTGAGTTATAGCTCCGCACACAGCACTTCTCCACCATCTATACTCCATATTTTACCCGACTGTATGCAAATAAATATATTTTTAAAAAGAATGAGCTCACGAGTACTGCGTGTCATTTCTACCAAACCAAGCTAACAGCTCATTTCTCAATTTTTTCAATGTGTGTTTTTCAAGTTTGAATTGGTTCAATAAGTTTGTTTGCAAACTAGCACCAATTTACTTATTTGTTGTTCCCTTTTAGTTGAGACCACCATATAGGAATATTGCACTGGATTACAGAACCATAGACTATTATTGTCTTCAAATTTTTTGAAGTGACTTAAATTTCGAGTGCGCTAGGAGAATGCTTTTTCATTCCATGATCCATTCATACACTGGATGTTGGCTTGGTACGTAGATAATCCTTTGTTTAAAGTTACTTAATGCAATTGGAACCGCATCGCCAAGTCTGTGTTGAATACAGAGTAGTCTAATTTTTCGGATAATGAAATTTTACTACCTTTCATCCGGCAGCAATCAACATCAACACAAAAGGATTGCATCACGAAGCATATATATAGTTGTACTTCATCAGAATGAAGCGAGAGAGGAAAAAAACGTTTTCCTCTATTTTTTCATGTTGTGTACTAGCTACAAATTCCACATGAGTACCTTTCAGACACTGAACGTAAATACGCACAGTTATTTAAATGAAAGACTCCTTCACTCAGACTGGACAACGTATAGCGCTCGCTATACTATCTTGCGGTAGTATAATTTTATTTGTCTACAGATATACATGTAGCGATGGAATGGAAGTAGGAAAGATTTAGATATGATGATTACTGCTTGGTAAATATATGTGCAGCCATGAATGTAAACAGGCACCGTAATCCCGCTGGACTCCGGAAACTTTCCTCATATTTTAGCAATAAACGTTGAAGTTGATGAGAATGGATGATATTTTTTTCGGATGAGAGGTCAACTCTCATTAAAGATCTACCATTTCAACACCAGCCTGAACCAACCTGCTCCATTATATGTATATGCTTTCTCTTTCTACATCTCATTTCCTTAGCCCATATCCTGATTACTGACAAGAAAGGAAGAGTTAGCTTTTCCTTTTTGTGATGCATAGTTTCCTCCCTCTGAATTGGCCATCGGCATAATGAAAGAATGATCTAATGGTACACGCTTATTTACCTTGTAATCGCGTTGGAATCTTATGTATATTTCATGACCACTGAAATTAAATTGTCGAGCAATAAAAGGAGAAGGAACGGAAATGTCACGGCGTTCAAGCATTTTTATATTTTGCTACGGGAGCTATATGCTTTCTATTCTTATTCGTTCCGCAAATTCTATATAGTGTAATTGCATTAATAAACATATACTGTCCTGTTACCAGTTTTCTCAAGTTTGATAGACTTTTATACGTGCTCCACTTTATGCTTACTCCGATCCACGATCTGAAATACTAATATAATGTCCCAAAATACGATACTCGTGAATTTTTCTAATAAAGATTACCCCCTGGTTCGTTTGACTTGTCAAAGCAGAAACATATAAATGTTAAGGCTACATATAGTCTACCACAAAGAGGTCCTATGACTGTTTCGTATTAGTATAAGTAACGTGTAGTATTACCGTCTTATTTTACGGAAATAGCGGCGTAGTAATGTTGCGTAAATAATATCTTTATTTATCAGCAGCGTGAATTAGGTCAAATTAATGTATGAGACAGATGTACTTAACGCCAGTATTTTGAATGAATTTCTTAGAAATAAATGATTCATATAAGGACAAAGATTTTTGTTTCCTCCACCAGTTACGTAAGTTGGCTTTTCAATGCTGTGTGTATGTAATGTAAACAAAGGTTGGAAAAGAAAGTGGAATTGGAAGTCCCCATCGGTTAATTTAATGCACTCCCTTAGGCATCTTAGAGAGAAAGCAACGGCGTACAATTAGCCCGATTAGTTCGTACTCATCTACTCCTAGACTCGCTCGATGCTTCTTATTGTTCAAATGATACGTTCCTATTTGTGAAAGTAGTACTTGCAGTGAATGAGTGAAGGATGTACAAAACTATACATCGTTCCACACTTTGTACACGTGAACAAGCACTACCAAGATTACGAAATGTGTAGAGACAGTCGCTTCATAGAACACGCAATGCAATACACTTTCGGTAGTAGTAGTAGGTCACGAGTGGAAATGGTTTCTTTCATCTCACCTGAATTTTTGAGGGTGTATATATAGCTTCTTCAATTAAATGAAAATATAACGCATTTCTTAGTTGCGCATGAACATATCCTAAAATCGCTTCCCTACCGTCATCAACCACAGAGCAATTAGAGCGAAATGGAAATCCCGTAGTTTCAGTGCTCATTACAAGACAAGGAAAAATTCTTTCATCGTATTTATAGCTTTTACATGATGATTTCTTCATTACTAATATCCTGGGTTTGTCCTCCTTTCCAGAGTTTTATGGATACTACGAGAGAGCACGTCCTAGGTTAAAACTGCCTTTAGGATCTTGGGTGATGTAAGGCAGAAAACCATTTGTCTCAACTTCATTTCCGTGCTGATCATCATCCCGTAATATATACAAATGTATATATAACGTAGTAAAAACATGGATACCTACATACATATTTACTTGTACTCAATAAAGTTGAGAAAAATGTTTGCTTGAGATATGGAGATACATAGACATTACGTAAGGATGAATCTCTGTGAAAAAAATATTGGATTATTCTCCGAGGTGAAATAGAATGGGGTAAGGGGGAAAAGAGAGACGAGTCATTGGATTAATATCCGAGTACACTCTAAGAGGAAATGCAATATCACCATCATAATGTTGTGAAAAGAGTTGCCAACGATGAATTTATGCGATATTATTCTCTTTTGTGCCCAAATGTTACAAGCTAACTCACTTCATTTCGCTTGTCCCCAAGAGCGACATTGTCGTTTCATGGGAGGAAAAAAAATGAGGAACGAGCTATATTACCATTTCTCACGACTACAATGTAGGCATAAGAAGCCAGCCAGTATGATTCAGAATGAGAAGGGACTTTTATAACAGGGATGCTATTAACTGACGCATATATAGGAGAAGGTAACAACTTACACAGGCAGAACAATGGTACTCGTCTGCAATAAGGATTAAATACATATGCATGGGACTATCTTGGGAAAATGTCGTCATTGTAAAGTACCAATTGGACCAGTAAGCAAAGCAATAGCAAGGAAGTAGTAAAAGAAAACGAAAGTCTTACTAATGGAAACGAAGGAAATAGGTTATTCAGCTAGTCTATAAAGAAAGTGTAGTAGTAGGCCAATTCGAAAAAATCACTTTGATTACTTTATGATGGTGATGTTAGTTTGGGGAGTAAAAGAAGTCTCTTCTCTGATTGAAGAACTGGAGCATAAAATTTACTCGAGGATTGCGTATGGTCTATTAAAGGTATGAAAACAGTCCTACAAAATGCGGGTAGAAACTAAATTTGCAAAATTTGAATGTTTAGAATAAACTTTTTTGCCATCCTTTTCCACGTGATGTACGGAGAGTTTTAATATGAACGAAGCGTGGGATTTCCCGACAACTTGCAAATCTCCATTTGATGATATAAAATGATGTTGAGGAGAAATTAAGAGAAAAAACTACTGAAAATTAGTTTTATATTACCTTGCTGCCATACCTCGCATTGAAATCAAACTATTCATCTTACGGTAAGATTCTTATCGATTACTTTAGATGCAATCGTCTTATTATTTATGTTTACATAGATGCTCAAGTATTTGAATATAGAAATGGCACTGATAGTCCTACTGCAGGCAAAATTTACAAGTCAGTTTCAACTGCATAATGCGCAACAAAAACCCCAATTCCAAGGTCAAACTCTTTACTCAAAATTTCTATCAGACATGATGGAAGGGACATTTTAATTTTAATGTCAAACGACGCCCTATCCTAATACATGGAAAAACGACATTTTTCAGTTCGATACATTATAGATGAATTTTAATTTGACTCAATATGATGATCTCAGCTTAATTCAGATCGTGTATGGTTTCCTACGGTTGAATGATTGATGGATTTACCGTCCCAGGTTTCAATCATTAATGAAAATATGAGATTCTGAGAATTCAAAGGTCAAAACTAATTTTTTGAGCATAAACCTTGAGCAAAACTCAATTTGTCTCTATTCCAAAGAAAGGCCTGCCCGTGTAGAATTTAATTTTTCCAGGTTATCGATGCATATGCATCTCAAGCATGCCAACTTCCAGAAATGGTATGCGGGGGCGACCCTATGGAGGAACAGCGATCCTAGTCAAAAAGCGTCTGGAGATGGCGATTAAGTATGCTGACACCAGTGATCCCAGAATGCCTTCAGTACTTCTCTCTACTGATAAGGGTGACTTACTTATTATAAATGTATATCTCCCATGCAATAACAAGGAAAATGATGAACTTAATTACAAAGTATCTCGGGCTTATTCAATCAAAGTTGCTTCACTTTGATTGCTTATCTGTTGTTATTGGGGACTTCAATGTTTCTCCAAAAAGTACGAAATTTAATGAAATAAGACAACTATCCCATGACATGAACCTTCAGATTGCTGACGAAGAATTTCTAGGGCCAAATGCCTTTACATTTATCAGCAAAGCAAGCAGAACAACAACCTGGATTGACCACTGTCTGGCGAGTGAATGCTTAGTAAATAGTGTGCGTGTACCGTTCACAACTTGCCCAAGTGATCACCTTCCTATTGCTGTTAGTTTAAATGTCGCTGCAGAACCAACTCCAAACAAACCCTCACCACAACATAACAGTTTTAAAATAAAATGGAACTTATTGAAATCCACTCAACAACGGCTCTATGAAAGCACTGTGTACAATGAGCTCATTAAACATGACTGGCGCATGTGTACTGTTCCACGGTGTACCAATATTGGCCATTGTAATGAAATCTCTACCAAAACTAATCTTTTGTTTTCTTGTATTAAAGCAATCAGCAGATGTAACACTGCGCATGCAGCATAATAAAGTGAAGGCTGGACGTCAAGTGAGTGGGTGGAATGAGTTTGTCAAGCCATACTACGATACTTATCGTCGCCGTTTTCAAGTTTGGGATGCAGCTGGCAAAGTTAATGGTGCTGAATATGACGAAATGACGACAGCACAAAAGCAGTTTAAATATGCCTTAAGGAAATGCAGAAAATCTAGGGATAGACGAATGCAAGATAGCCTTGCACTCTCTTATGAAGGAAAAGATTTTGTGAAATTCTGGTCACATGTAAAATGTTATGACAGCACCACTGACTCCGTTTCTGAAAGCATAGATGGTGTAACTGGGTCTGATTAAGATTAGTGAATATTGGGCAGGCACATATTCAAAACTGTTCAACATGAATCAAAGTAAGTGTGGTGAAAGTGAAGTGTTGGAATATATATCAACAACGAAAGCTCAAACTAAACTATTCACTCTGTCCTCAATCAGTGAAGCAATTATGAAGCTCAAGTCAGGGAAAGCTTGCGGATCAGAATTGCTCCAAGCTGAGCACTACAAAACTTGTATGTGCTGTTATATCTCCAGTCATCACAACCCTGATAAACTCCATGGTAGTACACAGCTTCATTCCTGACGAGGTGATGATGGTTTTAATATCGCCAATCAAAAAGAAGCAAAACATTGACGGAACTAAAAGTGCAAACTACCGACCTATAGCCATAGCAAGTATTTTTTCAAAAATCATTGAACTCTTAATTTTAAAAAAATGTGGGTTTCTTTTGAATACAGAATGCAACCAATTCGGATACAAGAAAGGTGTTGGAACTGAACTCGCTGTTTACACAGTGAAGCATGTTGCACATTACTATTTACGTAGAAGCACTCCAGTATTTGCTTGCTACCTCGATGCAAGTAAAGCTTTCGACTTAGTCAACCACTTCTCACTGCTAAGAAAACTTTGTAAAAGAAAGCTACCTTCAGATATAATTAGCCTCCTACTATTCTGGTTTCGACATCAGAAATTCTGTGTGAGGTGGAAAGATGCACTCTCATCCCCTTTTTCGGTACTGAACTCTGTTAGACAGGGTGGCATTCTATCGGCCTATTTCTTCGCAGTGTATGTAGATGACCTAAGCAGAGCATTAACTAATTGTGGAGTAGGCTGTCGAATAGGAAATAAAGTGATTAACAATATTTTTTACGCTGATGATATATGCTTACTAGCGTCAAGCATTGGGGCCTTGAAATTGATGCTAGCAATATGTGAAGAGTACGGTGCGAACCATGATCTAATTTTTAACCCTAGCAAATCCGTATGTCAGTGCTTCTGTGACAAACAATTTAATGATGTGCGACCCCTTGTGAAGTTCTGTGGGAAAAATCTCCAGTGGTGTGATACTGTCAGATACTTGGGTTTTGACATAAATTGCAATGATCGCGACTTTGATGAAATCAATCGAAGACGACGCGAATTATATGCGAAGGCAAACTTAATCTGCAGTCGCTTTTCCTCGTGTAGCTATGATGTAAAAATTTATCTTTTTAAAACGTATTTTTCTAATATTTACTGTAGTAGCTTATGGGTTCCTGTGAGACGGACTATACTTGACAAAATGAAGACAGCCTACAATGATGCATTCAGGATTATCTTCGGGTACAGTAGACGAAGCAGTGCGTCGATGATGTTCTGTGAAAATCGAATTAACGACTTTAACGGCATCCGAAGAGCTGCTGCGTATTCCTTACTCGGCCGATTAGCCAACTCCTCCAATAAAATAATTGCCGCAATCGTCAACTCTGACTGTTTTCTACAATCATCAGTCTCGAAGGAATGGAAACAGCTACTTTTTAATTAATTCGTGTGTTATTTCCTCTATACTTTCAAGATCAGTGTCTTTTTATTTACATATTGTGTATTGAATTGTAATGGACTAATTGTTCCTGTTTTTTTTTT
>JAANSM010002886.1:0-14015 GCA_036850725.1 Orchesella villosa | reverse complement strand
AGAGAGAGAGAGAAAGTAGATGGGATGGAAAAAGGAAGTAGTGTGCTTGTGTAATCCTCCCAAAGTTGAAGGAAAACTGGGTTAGTTTGTAGTTGCTAGTTTGTAGCTAGGATTTTGGAAAGGAAAAAGGATTATCTTCATAAGATTCATATAATATTCAATGTTTTTATGTGGATTACTGGGGCGATGTGAGAATAAAAGCAAAAATAAGCTCTGGTCTAAGTTATAATGATCATTTTCATCGTGATTTCATCCCCTATTCTTCTTTTGACTTCCGACTTCGACATTTGGTAAAAAGAAAAAGTTTGCAGGAGGATTTTTTTCGGAAGGAGAAACAGCCGAACAAAAATGTTCCTAATAAGAGTTGATAAACAACTGGAGAACTGGACTTTTTCTTGTCCAGCAGTAGCAGAAGTCGCGGTCGGATGTCGGATGTGAAAAGAGAAAGTTTTCCCTAAATCGTTTCAACATACGTTAACAATAGGAAAAAATGGGTTGGAGCTCGGTCCAACGCACCAGCTTGAAAAATGGAAAGAAAAAGTTTGTCATTCGAATTAGAAAACTGCTCCCAAACACATGTGGTATCTATAATCATTCATATGGGATGAGAAAATTGGTGTATCGAAATTGAAAAAAAAATATTTTTTCTGTCTTTTCTTTTTTTTTCCTCTTGAAATAATGAGGATGATTGGAATCCTCGAATACTACTCCAACTCTTTCCCCGACTGATTTCCAACGAGGAGGCAGAACCAGTTGAGAATTTAAGGAGATAAAAAAATTTATTTAATTAATTATTTCAAATGAGCGATGAACAAACTTTCAAGTCGAAAAGCTGACTCAAGTTGACATTAAATTAGGGTAATTTTCTTGTCGTCTTCAATTTTCAATGTTCAAGAGGAGAAAAAGCTCGTATAATAATAAATGCTGTGTATTCCTATATTTCCCATAGCCAAAAATATTATTGTCAATTAATCCTATTAAAAGGAACGAAGGAGAACATGAGAAGGAGAAGGAGCTTCCCCATTTATTTCTACCTGGCTAATTTTAATAGGGGAGCAGCTATATCAGGCAGAAGCCGAAGCCCACTCACTTTCTCCTTCGCTTTCCTGTTGTACAAGCTGATTTATTAGAATCTATTGTCCTAATATGTCATTTGCAAAATCATTATGGTTAAAAGTGCTTGCGTGTTTGAGTTTTCTCTTCCTCCCACATTTTATGTTAAATGTACACACAAAATGTAATAAAACAAGGGTGAAATTTACAAGCTGTCATTTGTCTTCTTTGTTCCTCTCGGCTCTCTCTCCTTTGGCCTAAAAGCGATAGAGTTTTGGTAGTTGGTTAACGAGGAAAATTTTGTACAAATACAAATAGAAATAAGTACAAAACATGAGATAGCCTTCTTTAGTTTTAGTTTGCTTTGAGATGGCTCTCCTCTTCTTCTTCATGATGATGATGATCACCCAGGAATTTTAATATTCACTTTCAGATTCTATTCCTTTTCTCTGTCCTGCTTCTTTCCCGGGACAAAAGAAAAGGAGAGAGGGAATCTCTTCTCCTCTCAAAGTTTTCTCCGTCGTCCCTCGAAATACTTTCTTGTACTTTCTCTTCCCATTCCTTTTCTCTAGAGGGAAATTGGGCCCAGGAGAGAATGCGATGGGAAGAGAAACGTTCATGCTTATTATTAATTTCCTACTAAGAAAAAAATGTCAGAAAAAATTTGTAAAAAAGGAACCAAACCACGTAAGTTTAAAACGGAATCTGAATTCTTTTTTTATAGTGTCAAGAGACTCCATTATCTTCAAGAAACTTCAGGTTTATTTGCTTTCTTTCTAGTTCTAGCTAATTATAAAAATTGGGGGCTGTTGAGGGATCAACTCAGGATCTCAGGATCAGGATAATAGGGATTCTTCTGTCCATGATTTTTCTTGAGGATTAAAAAAAGAGGTGAAACGGGTGCTAATTATATACTTTTGTATTAAAAATCCACACGATTTAGTATTCACCTTAAAAACCTTTGAAATTTCAACGGCAACTCATTAAAATGGACTCTAGGGAAGTAAAAGTGGAGTATATAATAATCATAATGAGTTAGTTAACAGCCCAACACATTGTTTAATCCTTAATTTTTTCTTCTAAAAACGTAGCTCTAGCTGCTTAAGGAAAGGTAAGCTGTTTCCTGTTTCTGACTTGAATGAAGATGGTTTCATTTCGGGATTTTAATGGTAAACAAGTCATGTACAACATCAACATCATCAGCATCACCAACTCTCTCTCTCCTCCAATTATTTCTGTTTTTAGAAACAGCAAATCCCTCTCTATTTCTCTATTTCAACAACTCTCTCTTCCATTTTCATTGTTTCTCCTCACTCCTCAAGTCCTCACATGTTTAGCTAATGACTCTACAACTCTACTAACAACTGCTTCAGAATCACAAATTTCCATGTAATAATCATAATGATATCGCGTCCTGGTCCTCCTCTTCATCATCATGATGTTGATGATGATTATGGCAAATGGCAAACAATTTCCTTCAACTCCTTTTGTCTTGGACGTGACTGTGACTACTTGTTTCCTTCTCTCTTCCATTCTATTTGTAAGTTGTGTAACTATTAACCCTTTTGGCTTCAACTTTAGAAGCTAATGGAGTTGTCGTCACTCACTTTCATGCCTTTAAGCACACCACACCACCATACCATCCCACACCCAGTTTCACACAGCACACCTGTGCCTCTTAAGAGAAGTTGAGTGCAAATAATAATAATGCTGTTTAGCAAAACGATTCTCATTTTGGCCACATCTGCACAACTCCCTTTTCATTCTCAACAATTCAACCCCAAAAAGATTTCACCTCTTCAATGAAATGGAACGAATGTCCACGTCTCTTTCTTTGTAACTGAAATTGAGATGCTTATAAATTGACAGGGAGAAAAGGGCGAGAGAAGAAGAAGAAGAGGAGGAGGACACGAGTTGCTCTTGTGAAAATTGGCCACTTCATTACTGTCAAGGGGAAATGTCTCGCACATCACAGCCCATCTCGTTTCACCCTCTCTTGGGCTTGTCTTGAGTTCGGCTTGACGGCATAGCATTGCATTGCACGACATCATCATCATCAGTTCCACATGTGACGTGAGAGAATCAAGGTAAATTGTAAATTTCCTGGAGAGGGAAAGGACAGGAAAAGCACTTCCATTTCAGAGAGGATATAACTTCTGGACTGGACATATAATATTTGCGAACCACTCTTTTAATTATGGACATGGGTTTTGTGTAATAAACGGGTTGTAATTATTTGTCTAAATGGAATGGGACTGAGAAGCACCATTATACATTATTCTCAAGGGAATATACATAGTAGAGAAGGAGAGCAGTTGTTTGCATTTGTGTTTTACTTACTTTCTATTTGGACATGAAAACCATTAGAATTACGATTTACGTGAGTAATAATAAAAAGCCATTAATCTCCGCTAGAAAATAACAGTTCCGGTTACAGCTTGAATCAAGTTGAAGCTGGAGATGGAGAGCTATTTATTTTCTGCTGCTTTTAGCTTATATTTTGCCCCATTATGTAAATTGAAGGGTGAAATACGAACTAAACTAAAGCAAGAGTTACTTTTGCTGGACAGTGAAAAAAATTAAAAGCGGCGTTGGAATTTCGTAACAAATTTTCTAAAAAAATTAACAACCTACCCGTTACATCCCCCCTCCCCGTATCTTTTGAAAAAAATATTTCGCAACATTTTTTCAAGCTGTTATTAAAGAAAAAAACTTGTTTCTGATCTAATGATTATTTTTATTCCTTGAAAACTTGCACAATCCTCAAAAGAAGCATACATAAATACATAAACTTTTGCAAAGCAATTTCATCACGTTTTCTTGAAAATTCGTCAAGTTTTGAAGTTATTATCTTGCCTCTCGCTATCCTCATCATTTCCTCATTTTCCTCTTGTTGTGAAAGAGATAACAAGTTGTGAGCAACTTGAACAAAATATAAGAAGATTCTTTTTTGTCTATTTTTATTTGTGCTCCTTTTTCCCTTCAACTTTACGAGGATGATATACGTGAAAATGAGTAAATTGTCATCTGGTTCGGCGTGAATTCATGATGAAAAATAAAATATGTTGCTTCTCCAATACTCCGAACTTATATATCGACTTTTATTTTGGCTGCTGCATTGCATAAACACCCTTGATGATTCTGATCAAGAATGAGGAAAGAAAGAAAGGAGAAGAAGAAAGATGGGCATTATTCTTTCCCATCTCGATGCCAATGCTGATGATCAGCATCAGCAGCATCATCATCACCATCATTTTCCCTTCCTAAATGATATTCAATTGAATAGAGATCGACATCGATGTCGGCATCGTTCCCATCATCAAAGTCTCTATATACATTTGCTATCTCTTTTTGGAATGGAGGCGCTCTAGGGGAAAAGTCACTTCCTTCCTTGCAACTTTGGAAGGAATCATGATGATCATGATGAGGATATGAATATGAATAGAGAAGATGAAGAAAAAAAATATTCATCATCTTTTGTTGACGCCTTGTTTGATAAACATGTTTTGTGTATACATTTTTTCCACATCTTTTTATAACCTTCATCATCAAAACATCGCATCCTGTCTGATGATCAATATGATCATGTTGCGTGCGGGGCGCGGGGGATACGTGCGGAAGTACGGACAAGGGAAAAGCTGAAGAAAAAGAGGGGCATCGTGAGACTCTCAAAGTTGCAAGCTAATTAAATGATTTTAAACGGCTGCTAATACCCAAATTCCTTGAATAAATCAAGGAATATAAAAAAGGTGTTTGGAATATTTATTTGGTTCCGCACCGTTTAGCTTTGAAAAGATTTGCTACGTTTGGGATTTTTTATGGGAATAAATACAAGGATTTTTGGGGAGATGGTAAAATTTATGGAGATTCTAGATTCTACATTTCAGCTTCTTAATTTGGGTTGATAGTTGATGTTGACGGAGGAAATGAGCAGGGAATTATTTTGGATTTGGATATAGATGGAAGAGAGATATATATATACTTTTATATATAAAGTGTGTGTATCTTCAGAAGATAATGTGATTTCTCAAGAGACTCTTTAACAACTACGTCGTAGTTTCTCTTTCTTACTCGACTTTTAAAAGGAGAGAATGTGTCTCCAGAGACGCTTGTTTAAATACGCATCATCATCATCATCAGCAGCAGCATCTACATCATCATGTTGTTGATGTTGATGCTGATGTTGCTGGTGTGTGGCTTGGTTTTGGTGTTGAAGAAGAAGAAGACGATGGTGAGGTGATAAAAACACGATTTTTTTACTTGTTCTTCTTTACACGCGAAGAAGAAGCAACTCACAACACACAAAACGAGACATTATCTCTGATTTCTCGAGCTTAATCTAGAATCTCACTCAGCTTTTGTGTTTTTGTAGAGTTGCGAATTGATCTTCTCACTCACCATGATTTTGAAGAAGAAATGTTTATTTTTTGGTGGCTTAAAAATTTAAGGTTTTGCAAGCTAATTGTAAGAATGAATCTCACAATGAGCTCCAAAAACTATAACAAAATGACCTTGACTTTGTTCCAGAAGGAAATTATATGAAAATTTGTCATTTCTCAAGTTGCCCCAAAAAAGCTTCCTCTTCTTCCCATCTAAACTCCTCATCAACATTCACTACTCATCTCCTTTTTAAGATGACAATGAAAATGAGTGAGTGAAATTTCGCTTCTGAATGCATTTTTCCTTGCACTACATAACATAAATACCTTTTTTATTCATGCATTCCCATAAATTATCCGGATACACTTATCCCCCGCAACGCAACGTACCGTTGAACTTCATAAAAGTCTAGTTTCTTCTTTGCTTCTTGCTTTTTGGTTTCATTTCATTTCATGGGCTCCTTTTTTTACCCAAAAGAAAAAAGGCAACACATGTCAACAATTCTTCTTCTCTTCTCCATTTCTCTCCTCTCAAGAAAAACACGTACTCCATTCCCTTTTCTACTTACGCACATATTCCCTTGAATTGAATGGCTATTTAGTTCCAAACTCGTTTCCTTTATATACTTTTTCTTTTTCCCTTCAACTTCAACTTCTCTCTCTCTCTCTCACAAGGAAACAATTCTGTGTAGCTGTTAATGTCACTTGAGCTTCTATAAATCTTGATTACTCCTTTTTTTGAAGAGGACAACTAAGAAAAACATTCCTCGTTTCGCTCTTCTTCTTCTTCTCCTCCTGTCTCATCGTAAAAACGTAAAATGGTTAACAACTGCTCAACATTTTTACTTCCTTTAGTTCCTCCTTCAACATTTCTTTTCGCTAATGTTTCTTCTTCTCTCTTTTTCGCAAAAATAATTACAAATGATGATGATTTTCTTATAATGATGATAATGATGCTGATACAAAACACAAAAGTATATATAATATTAAGGTAATTGGGGGTACACACGTTTAAATTTCAAATTTTAAAATGATTTTTTTCTCTCGTCTCTTCTTTCTTCTTGTCAAATGTCAAGTCAACTCGTAAAGAATTTGCATAGCAAAGCAAGAAACCACACAAGACACACAATTGAGTTGACATCTGACATGATGATCTTTGCACAATACAAATATAAATACAAATCTCATTATTTTTGCAAAAATAATTACAAATGATGATGATTTTCTTATAATGATGATAATGATGCTGATACAAAACACAAAAGTATATATAATATTAAGGTAATTGGGTATACACACGTTCAAATTTTAAAATGAATTTTTTTTCTCGTCTCTTCTTTTTCTTCTTGTCAAATGTCAAGTCAACTCGTAAAAGAATTTGCATAGCAAAGCAAGAAACCACACAAGACACACAATTGAGTTGACATCTGACATGATGATCTTTGCACAATACAAATATAAATACAAATCTCATTAGAAGAAAAAGAGTCACACACACAGCCACCGGATTTGTTTCAAGCTCTCATCTCATCCTCTCCTGACTCGGTCTATCGTCGTGACACATTTTTTTCTTTCTCTCTCTCTCACAAGACGACATAAGAACAAGAAAAGAATATCTCTCCGTCTCACAGAGTCTCAAGGAAAAAGATTGAGAATAAAAAAGGGTGTTGAGTAAAGTGGATCTATAAGCTAAAAAATGGGAGCCCAAAATCACACAAGACACACAATTGAGTTGACATCTGACATGATGATCTTTGCACAATACAAATATAAATACAAATCTCATTAGAAGAAAAAGAGTCACACACACAGCCACCTGATTTGTTTCAAGCTCTCATCTCATCCTCTCCTGACGTTCTATCGTCGTGACACATTTTTTCTTTCTCTCTCTCTCTCTCTCACACAAGACGACATAAGAACAAGGAAAGAATATATCTCTCCGTCTCAGAGTCTCAAGGAAAAAGATTGAGAATAAAAAAGGGTGTTGAGTAAAGTGGATCTATAAGCTAAAAAATGGGAGCCCAAAAGCCCTATAGCCTCGTCAAGCTTCGTGCTGATCAAGTGGAGTCAAAGTCAAAGTGACAAGAACAAGAGGAAGGATGAGATGAGCGGATAAAGTTGGCAGATCCGACTTCCAACTCCCAACCTCCGACTTTTTATTCGTTTGCATAATCATAATAATAATAATAGGAAAAAGAGTCAAAAGTGTTAGTGCAACTTGTGCACTTTTTCCTTTTTATAAAAAAAGTGGAGGATTTGGAATTGATTCCTTTCTTGGTTTGATTTTTTCATGGGTTTTTGTATTATTATATTGATTCTCGCTTTTCTCTTTAGATTTTTACACGTTGAAAAAAATGAGGTTAAAAGTTACAAGTTAGAAATCAGAAATAAGCATGAGAATCAGGATGTTTATGACCTGTGTTGAGTGTGGTTTTTGGGGAAGAAGGAAAAAATAAAAATAAAAGTTTGTTGAGAAAACATTGTGTGTAAAAAGTATAACGTTGCGTCGTTTCGCGTCTTCGTCTTCATCTCTGTCTCATTGAGAATGACAAAGTGGGTGAGTGACTAATGTTGGGAAAGCAAAGGAGGCAGTGATGGATTCAGAGTTGAGAAACGAAACNATCTCTGTCTCATTGAGAATGACAAAGTGGGTGAGTGACTAATGTTGGGAAAGCAAAGGAGGCAGTGATGGATTCAGAGTTGAGAAACGAAACTAAAAATTCCATTGTTTCTTTCATCACCTTTCATTCTCTCTTCCTTTTCTTCCATTGGAGATCTAACTCCAAACCTCAAAAGTCAAACTGAAACTGAAATCATTACGTTATTGCAGTTTGCGTTTGTGCACTCAAAAATTCTTTTAATTGAGATACTTTTCTGCTCTTTGCTTTTTGAACTCACTCCTTTTTTCAGTATAAATCCAAGTGGAAGAGAAAATGTGAAGGAAAACTCAGGAAAACTGTGAAAATAACAGTTTACATCGAGAGTCAAGAAAAAACGTGGATGCTGACATTGACTTTTGCATTTTTAAACCTAAAAACGTAAGGATATACATATCTTTTTGTTTTTACGAGGAAAAATTCTTTCCAAAAACTGTGAAATATTTTTAAAGTCAAGAAGAAGAAGTAAAAAAGTTAGGGATTTCGGGAATTCCCATAAAAAAGCAAAGCTGAAAGCGCAAGCTACCATACAACAACTCCCTTTTATTAGCCATTCATTAGCTCAAGCTCATTAATGAAATGAAGTACTTCCTTCCTTTTTTCTTTGAAGGAGAATTCTTTTTTCTTCCTTATTTTTCTCACTTTTTTTTACCCTATCTTTTCAAAGAGGAGGAAGTGGGGGCGTGCAGTAAATCACAATGAAACAGATGGTGACAAGAAGGTAGTAAAAATAAGCAAGAATATATAAGATTTTTAAATCTTTTTAAAAATCTTTCTTACAATTTGGAATCCTTGTAAAAACTTGAGTGTAGGGTAAAATGAAGTTCCCTTGTGAGTTAGAAAGACACTTCATTTGATTACCATTAAATTGCCAAGAAATATTTCTTCCTGAAAAAAAAATCCCAGAAAAGCTTGGAAAATGATCTCCTTCTTTTGTTCCTTCACAGGAGGGAGCATAAAAGTAAGAAACTACGGAAGAATCAACAAGTTTCCATCTTTTTTATAGGGAAAAAAGGTATCCTCTTCAAAGATCCACCTTTTTACGGTGGAAAAAGGGGAGATGAAGCGGAAATAGAGTGAAATTCACCTGGGACCTCAACTCAAAGTAGGTTGTAAGGTGGAGAAAAGCTGTCAAAAAAGGGGTGCTTTAGAGATTTTTATTTTTTCAATATTCAAGGGTGATTTTTTCCTTTTTATCTCAACACCAAGCAATATGATAGAAAAGATAGTGATGAAAAGGATGAAAAGAAATCAGTTCAGGAGGAAAAAGTGGTGCTCTTCGGTTTGGCCAACTTTTGAATTTGAATGGTTTTCAGGGAATCCGAATGTCAAAGCCAAGTGCAACCTCAACCAAATATATAAATGGCATTCTCACGGTTGGTTGACTTTTGCTTGAAAAACTTTTCACTTTTTAACTTTCCCCATTTGGCTCTCTCTTTCTCTTTGTGGAGCAAAGAAAGCCACCCTATAATGTGCAATGTGTGTAATGTGTGTGATGGTTTTAAGGGAAAAGTTGAGTTGAAAGTGTTACCGTGTGTGGTAAAAAGAGAAATGAAATGATAGTGAAAGTGAAATTTTATGTGATGACTTCTTGATAATGAGATTTTCCGCTTTGATTTTGGACCTAGGGGATTTTTATGAGGTTAGGAAAGAAGGTGGCTTTGAAAGTTAGAATTTGTTTATGGATTTGAGAAGCTGCTCTACTTTCTTTTTTCATTGGTGAAAAGAAAAAGAGGAAAAAGGTCAACAGAACAGACGAACTATATTGAACTATAAAGAAAATGCAGTGAACTTACTTTTCCCCATGAAAATGGAGAAGATGGGGATTTTTCTTGGATATTTTTGTAGTAAAGAACGGCAACAGCACGCTCACAACTCACGCTCACAATTATAACCGAAGAGAAAATTCTTAACCTCGTTTTGGAGACTCATCTTTGATCATCCCTTTCTCGGTCAGGAGCATCGTAGAAAAGGAAGGGTTGCTTCCCGTTTTTTTTGTAGTTTTACCCACTTTTCTTTAAACCTTTAAAAATTCACTCAATTATTCACTTCATTTTTCATTCCAATTATTCAACATCCCACAAAACACAGTCACAATGATTGAGATTGAAGATCACCATCGAAAGTAAGTTTAAATCAAGCCCAATTTTTCTCAGTTTCTAGTTCTCATAAGGAACGTATCACAGCGGGCGTTAAGTAAGGATATTAACTGATTCTGGTATAAAATTTGTGTTGTTATTTCACTTTCAACGTTTCAACTTTCTTCTTTTTTCTTCCCCGTTTGTTAAACAAGAGAGGCTCCAGTCTGTCTACCTAAAACTGATGGTAAGTGGATAAAATCCAAATCCAACTCTAACATAACCCACCCGGTTTGCTAGCAAGCAAAAGATGAATTGAAATCCTTTTAAAACAAGTTGGCTTTTCTTAGCCACTTCTTCTGCATCCCTCTCTCTCTCTAGCTCTCTTCTCTCTCCGTTGTTGCGGTGGATGTGGATGGTGATTCTAGACTGGTTTCCCAACTCGGTTCCCATCTCCCTTTTTCCCTAGTCGAAACCTCAACGTGGATGATTGTGTTGTGAGCTTAAGCTCGAGTCGAACCAAAACTGTGTGTACTTATCACATATATATATATATCTTTGATATAGCATTTTACTCAGCTCTTCTTCTTCAGCAACTTCTTCCCCTGTTTCATTCTCTATAAACATGTAAACTCCCTTATACTTTACTTACGCAATATGTAACCATTTGTCTTCTACTCTTTGTGATTAAAAATTTACCAAACGAAAAAAAAGAAGGATTTTTTTAGAACGAAATACACAACCTTCCTCAAGATCAGAAGCGTTTGAGCTTGTAAATTGTAAATAGCAAAAGATATTAAGATTCAAATTTAAATTTGAGACTTGAGACGCAACAAGCTCTTCATTTCAAGAAGAATTATAATAATGTAGTAAAACAGAAAGTCGATCAGACACGCACTTTTTATTGAACATTGGAGAAGGAGAAAGGGATTCAGTTTTAAAGTGCAATATAACGCAGCGTAAAGCTTCCTATAAATGATGGCATTTTTATACATTAATTTTTACAATGTCGGTTTTTGATAGTTTGGTTCTTGCAACAGGGAAAACCATATTGGTTAAGTAGTTTTTACAGAGAAGAAAATAGATTCAATTATAGTGTGCAAGTTGCAAGAGCTTTTATATACTTTAAAGGGAATTACTGAAATCGTCCCATTTCCATCCAAAATCCAATCCACATGAGTGAAAAGGAGGAGGAGGTGTGGGGAAATCTTCTCTTCACGCACAGTTAGCCCTGCACTGGAAAGATATATTTGTATGAAATAAAATGAGAAGAAAAGGAAAAAGGAAACATGTTATATATCTTTTTCTACTTTGTATCATTCTTATTCTCCCCAAATAATCCTTTTTCATCTTCATCGGTGGAACACCAAAAACCAGGAGGATTTCAAGAGAGAGAGTTTCTTTCTTGGAGGATAAAAAGAAGAGGAGAATTGAAACTTGGATGGGACAAGGAGAAACATGGAAAAAATGGGCTCAACTTGAGATTTTATGGGATGCATATGGGTGAGAAATGAGAAAATAAAAGTGATTCTCATCTCTCATCATCATCATTCTATTCCATCCGCATCCTCCAGCTCTTCCAGTTAGAACCAGAAAGATTCATTTCCAGAGAAAAAATATAAGGGGAAAATAGGAGAGTAAATTAGATGCATTGAAAATCTAACACACGGCTTTTGTCCGCCCACAACAAAAAGTGCAATATTATGCACAAGTACAATCCAATGCAATGCTGTGAAAAAACTATAAGTATCCGCTTGTCCTAATGGGATCTTGGATTTTGTTTTAAATTTGAAATGTACAAAAAAATGGTTAGCATTTGAGCTGCAATGAAATTGTTGCTGGAGAGAAATGTATATAACAATATGGAGACCAATTTCCCCCTTTTTTTATCCCTTTCCAAAGAAAAAATATAAAAGTCAATCCATTCTAATGTACGTTATAGTGCATTTCCTCCGTTTCTTCTTGAAGCATTCTTCTAGGATCTCATTCCCCAACCTTGCAGTTTGCAGTCTTGCACTTTTCTCCCATTAAATGTGTCCATTTAGAGAATATATATGAATGAATGATATGTGTTTCGAGGTGGTAAAATGGAATGGGAATGATGCACTTACAATGCTATTTTTATGCACGCTAACCCGACAATAAGGCATGTTTTGGCAATTAAACTCGATTCGATTTCATCCATTTATCCATTGTGTTCTCCGTTCCAAAAGCCTTCTTAAATTTTGTCATGATCAATGATCATCATCATCATGATCTTTTAATGTTTTCCAATCACGCTCTAAACTTTTCCCATATCGCGTAATATTGTTAAGGATGTCGATGATAAACGTTCGAAAAGGTTAACAAATTTTAAAGCAAAATCAAGGCACAAGCTCAAGCATTCTAATTCTGCCCTTCGGCCCACTGCATCAGAGCGCTGTCTAGTGACGTCAATTTTCAATGCAATCCCAAATCCCATTCTAAGCAAGCTGCAAGTACTGAACTGAGCCATAAGCAGCCAAGCTGACGTACGGACGGAAGCTATAACAAAACCGTTCCAATGGATTTTAAGCATAGGAAATAGGCAGGCATTAAGAAAGCCACCCATTTCAATGCGGTATTGCATGTTCTATTCTACTAAAGTAAGGACGCATTATATAATCTTCAAACTGCAATAAATTGATTCGCATGAGTCAATGAAGACTAGACATCATTAAACACAGGATTCCAAGACAAATTGCCATTAAATTAAAAGCAGTAAAATTGGTAATTGATACTAATGATACTAAATGGTTTTGGAATCTCTTATAAAAGGGGATGATTTCGTAGTGATCTGACCATTTTCACTCAGATCAGACTCTTGTAAGACATTTTGTTATTTATAAGTTAGAACTAACGCAAGAATAATTTTGGAGAGGTGCTTTGATTCCTATTTTCGCAGGCATAGATCGATTCAGACGTTTCCAAAAGTTGTAATAAGTCTTGCATTCGGTATGCTGATTTTATAAGTTGGACACGTGTATTACCTTGGGCTTTGTATCCATTTTCAAGTGGATGGACACCTGTATTCTATGTAGAAGGTATGGTTGGGATCCTTCTTTCTAGACACCTGATAGTGGAAGTCTTTGATATTGTAGCCAACTATGAACTACGAATTCTAACTTCTGATTGCTGGCTCAATTACCCTCTGGTAAGAAAATGTTAGTTAAGAAATTACGAGATAGAACATGAAGTATAATTGATAATACAAAAAAACTAGCAATTGTTTTATGAAAATATTTTCATTTTCAGTCATGAAAATCATCGCTCTTCAAAAACAACCGTGTTGCAACAATTTCAACTGAAAATGGGTCAGCCGTCCGATGTGAGAACTCTATTCATAGTTGACAATAATTTTGAGTACTTCCACCATCCGGTTACTGGAAAGAAGGGAGTCATCCAGAACCTGTGCATAACATTTATCTGTGCTCCATCCCCATGAAAATGGAATGAAAAACCCCATAATAATCCGGACAAACAAACCGAATCCGGCCTATCAAATGTGGGCCTGATCTGAATTATCATGTTCTCAACTCAATAACATTTCCTTTTCCTATATTAAAAGTTGCCAGAAAACTAATTGTAGCTCATTAAAAATGATGTAAAATTTATGCAATGAAAAATAAAGCAACATAACACCCTGATTTGTTTCATCTTACTTCAAAGAATGAACGGGTTTGTTCACACTGTATTTTATTTAAATGCACGTCAACTTGCTTCACATAATTTGTAATTATTTTTTCAATATTTTTTTTTGTAAATTTTCCGTAAATAGTTCAATAATAATCAGAGCTTACATATTCTACTTTATGTATGTGTACATTAAT
>JAANSM010002885.1:0-14017 GCA_036850725.1 Orchesella villosa | reverse complement strand
GCATAATTTTAAACTTTATTTTGAATGTGCAAATAAATATATTTCAAGTCTAATCTAATCATACACCATGGACAAGTCAAGAATGCAAATTATTAGTCAAACGTGCCGAGCTATTTGAAGAAAAGAGATTTTGAAGTGAACTGGAATTAACTCTATGAAAAGAGCAAAAATGAAAATCAACAAAAAATCGTTCGTTATAACTCACCGAACATTTCCAATTCCGAAATGCATCATCGTCTCCATTCTACTTGCTATCAAGATTCCAGAATCATTTAGTCAATATTCGCACACTCAAACGTCGCACCATCAGGTAAGCCACATTACATTCATCCTCTATGCTTCCTATGCATATTCATTTTTGTTAGATAAAACCATATTCTTCGTGATACTGAATTTGAAGAAGATTTTTTTAGTTTCAAGAATATTTATAGGAAAGTACTCATTGTTAGAATGATTTTGCTTAAGTAGGCTTTCGGGATGCAGTGCGCATCTTTCACTTCATACTTCTACACTGGTTGCCCATAATCATTTAGATTTTCTGTTAGTGGTGATGTAACACATGCATATAAGTATGTAAAAGTTATACCAAAGATGCCATTTGTTGAGAGAAGAGTTTAACACCAATTTGTTTGTACAGGCATAAGCAATTTTTAACAGTGACAATCTTATAAGCTCATGAAACATCTAGAATAATATAACCATGTCACGATCGCAATAACGGTTGTAATGAGCATTAATACATAATAATGTGTCGTTATATCCTCCCTTTTGATAACATCTTCTGCCATTAGATATTCGGTTTTAGATAACCTTCAAACCTGATATTATGCTAAAGACTTCTTTGCTTGCTCTTATAGCTTATGTAAATAGTAAAATATGGATATCTTTTCATTTTCATCGTTTGCCAAGCCAAGCGCGTATTATTACAAATTATATATGGGTGTCCTCCGTGTGGTGTACACAGGATTTAATGTTTGCGCAATATGATGAAAGAAAGAACGTACGTGTGCGTGTGTTTGCGTACACATAAAATAGGAGTATATAGGCGCAAATAAATAAATTCATGTTGACTTAAAGGAAATGAGGCAGAAAATTTGCAATATTTATCACACATTGCCAGCCCTCACTTGTCTTCCCTTTGCCCTAGGGTTTTCTCTATATGGGTTTACTGCCTAATTTAAAGATATGTTAATCCAGCAGTCACCTGCAACCTATATGCTTTCCTTAAATGGCTTTGCTGGGTAGATGAGATTGGATTAAGCATATAATATTCAAAACGATTGAGCTTAGATTAGTTTATCGGCATGTGTTACAAACGAAAAATGTGCACACGTTTTTGGCTGACGGAAATGTTTTACTCAAAGTGTTTGCTTATGGGTTTACTGGATACCAATTTCCTGTCCAATTGTTGATGAAGCTACATCAATACTATCAACTTTCCTATGAAATTCTGATGTGCATTTGAAGCTTAACTAAACTTTTTAGGGGACGTCAGATATACAGACAGACACTTGAAATAAAAAATCGCATAATATACTCGATTTTGTCCCTTGAAGTTTCTACCAGCATCATTTTATCATTTGGGTCCCTAATATTTCTTTTTTGTCGTGATGCACCTTTGATTCATTAATCAAAATCCACCTACACTTATTGTGGACTGTTTCCCCATTGGGTTGGGATAGAAAACGTACAGGGAATTTAGTTTAATTACATTCATCTTTCACAACGGGGCATTAACTTTGCACTTTATGTACTGCAGTCAAAATAAGATCCCACTAGAAAACTTGAAATTATAATAGTGTAGAAAGGCTAGTGGACTTTTTTCAACTTCTCTGTACTTCGTATTTGAAGTTTGGTTGACAAATTGGTTGAGCTCTGCGCATTATTAAATGATACTCATGCACAAACATACGAAATGAGCTTAGAACGGACGAAAACAAAACAAAAATCAGTCTAAAGCGAATCAACAACTAACTTTGAAATAAACTGTAAAGGGACAGTGATTTACAACAACAAAATTTACATGCCGACATGGGAAAACCTTAAAGATTCGAACATGTTCTTCGAATCTAAATCAAAAGGAAAAATATACTAATTAAGTATTTTCAAAACTGATGAATTGAATTGAGCAAAAGGTCGGTTTCGAAGGGTTAGATAGTAATTTCATTTTCATATCATACCTTGGCCTTGAGACTTCAAAAAAGGTCATATTTCTACGAAAAATTGGCTTTTAACGCTTTTTGCTCTTTGATACTGACAGTTAGATAATGAGCATTTGTGGTACACGAATGAAAGAGGAGTATGAGAAACCATTTCACATTTGGCCATTTATTTAATACCAGTATACACGCAATACGCATCGATTTAATCGTGAATCGGAATGAGATATAGTGATTTGGTCAGTCTACTAGGAAAGGGTAACATACCCACATAATATCTAAAATGTGGTTGATGATTGAGTTTATTGTAGACCTTTGTGTACTTCAACGAATCTCTCCTCATTTTCTTCTTTATCCAGACTCCTGAGAAGAAGGTAAATGAAGCTACTAAAATATAGTGAGAAATGATCTAAACGAATTGTGTATGGTATTCTTGTGCTTGTGTAAGTTCCTCTGATTCCATTTCAATTCAGCACACACTGCGAGCATTCAAGTTTTATTTGGGAACGAACACAAGAACAACGATATAACATCCAATCCAGAGCTCTACTTGCGGCTGCGGCTATACACACATATATAACTGGTGCTTCGGCTTCAATTTATTTGACAATTCTCTCAATAAAGTGTAAAACAGAGTTGTCAGATTGGCTGTCAAGAACGTGAAAACATTACTAAATTGAACATGATTTTGTCATTATTTTGGATCAATTACGATTGGTTTTTTGTAAAATACTGTTTAAAATGCTAATGCAAATCATCCTACTTTTCAGAACATGTTTTCGCAATTCATCTACATTCTTAAAATCAGAGTTGGACTACCCATGATGCATCAAAAAAATTAGCACATTCAAATTCGAATAGTAATGCATGCAAAATGAAATTTTTGCTCTAGTAAATGTATTTATGAAGCACTTCTACAAAACTACTTTCAGAACCGTCCATTTGACCAAACCCAGTGTCGGTGCAACTACACGGAGATTTTTACAGAACTACCATATGTGATTCAGGTATGTATGTAGCGTGTATTCGTATAACCTTTATTCATATCTCAGCAATATTTATTGGAAACTGACAAGTAAGGTGGCAATACTGAATTCATTATCAAACTCGGCTGGAGACGAATCGTCTCATTATATGATATGCACACAAAAAATCTAGTAACACGTGCGCTCATGCAATTTTATTGAACAAGGTGCAGTGGGTGGCTGCAATAAACACGTCACTTTCTCGTACCAAAACGTATTTTACCTTTTTGATATGTATATTATTGTCATAATGAATGAGCTGAGATTAGCACGTTGAGATTGAGAAAATTAAGCCCTGAAGGAAGTTTTAAAACAAACGCAACAAACAAACTTGTCTATTCCATGTCTGCTGAATCCTGCAGCATCAACAAAGTATATATTAGTTTGAGAAATCATCTTCTTTAATATGTAATATGGTTTGACAGGAGCTTGGACGAGATGATAGATTTGATTGGGCTTTTCAAGGTAGGAAAGGGGACAGAGGAGAAGATGGACCGATAGGACCAGCAGGTAATTCAATCTTGTGTGTTTTGTTTTGTATGAAACAGAAATGCATATAGATTTGTAGGTAGATATGTATAGGTTGTAAAAAAGTACACGTATCCCTAACAAATTGAGATGAAGATGGTTGCACGTTGCACTCTTCTCCATACGATATCCATTTTACTACTGAATTGCATACCCTGCGGCCTGCGGTCTATCATTCTAGATTTGAAGGGGAATGAAATCTTGTTTTATTTTATTCAGGACAACCAGGAAGGAATGGATAAAGATGGATTTAAAGGAGAAAGAGGAGAACCAGGACCAAGGTTAAATTAATGCCAGCAGCATTACTTATATATCGTATAATAGTATAATCATGCAAAAGAATGTTGTAGTATGGCGAACAATGCGACTTTTTGTGCACACAGTTTGACTTTTTATAAAAAAATAAAAAATAAATGTTTTGTGTGAGAGTGTAGAGGACTCCCTGGCACTTTCCTGGTTCACAACGCGAAAGGAAGTTTCATCGGAAGTGAAAAGGGAGAGAAGGGGGATGTGGGTCCACGGGTACATACATATTAAATTTTGAGCATCTTATTTCAACGGTTTTTTTTATAATAATGGTTCTTTGTAAAGGGGTGTTCTTCATAATACAGAAAAGGAGAGGGATGTAAGATGTAATGAGTAGTCTCGACTGACATTACGATTACAACCTTGTTTTGTATATTTACATTAAAGTCTAAACTCACTGCAAATGTAAAATCAATAATAAAAATGAGTTGAAATGATTCTTTCATACGTAGGGAGTTCCCGGAAAACAAGGATATAAGGGTGAGCCTGGCACAACATTTTCAACCGTTTTGAAGGATGGCAGCTATTTTGAAGTAAAAGTAAGCAAGCATACATACATGTCATTCATGAAAAACTGTAATGATGCGTTTAGTACACGTTCATAAATTGCAATTAGGAGTAAAAACATGAGCCATTTTGAAAGACTTGATTAATTTGTCAATATGATGAACTAGGCGTAGACTTTTAATATGACAAATGATATAAAAACCGTTCGTTTTTAGAGTGTGCAACCTGTCAAAGTAGCCAAGTATTGATTTGATTGATGATATCATGTATCTATGTATCTTTTATACACTGCAAGGAATATCATTTTATACATAGTCCTTTCACACACTCACCATAAAAAGTAAACTCTAAAAATCCTTTCTTTTGCTTTTCAGGGTCAGAAGGGTGATCGTGGAAGAGGAGGTGAGTCATTTTTTTCATGCGTAAGATCATAATCTAGATGATTAGTAGCAAATGATTTGATTGATGATATCATGTATCTATGTATCTTTTGTACACTGCAATGAGTATCATATTATGCATCAGTTCTTTCACACACTCGACTTAAAAAGTAAAACTCTAAAAATCCTTTCTTTTGCTTTTCAGGGTCAGAAGGGTGATCGTGGAAGAGGAGGTGAGTCATTTTTTCAAGCGTAAGATCATAATCTAGATGATTAGTAGCAATATAACTGAAGCAACTACTTAGATTTTGTCATATTGACGACTTCGTGGAGAGAATTTTCTACTGGGAGTTTCTATTTCTTAAATTTTATACCTCGTTCAGTGTTGCTGCATGAGTAGGAGCGTAGTTTTGTACTTGCTTACAAATAACTTCTTCCCTTTTCTAAGGGAAAATGTGATAATACAAAATGGGAACGGGGAATTCTGTACAAAATTCATAAATGAGGTGATTAGGACCATCTGTGTTGATCTGTTGATAAAGCATGTTTAATTAAGTCTGCTTAATCTTGCTTAAAAATATGCCAGACGAATATGCGTATGAATTATGTTCTTCCTTATCGCTCTCTTTCTCACTTTTCTTTCATTTTCTGATGCTAGATACGTAACGTAAACTGTTATCAACTCTCGTTTCTTTCATTTTTGTATGCGCCAAGCCAATGCTTACTACTATTATGCAATTTACATAAGTTTTCAGATTCTCTCAATTAATTTTCTTTGTGACAACTTCTGTATGTTGTGGGAAGAAAAAATGGGGAACTCTTTCACTCGATGATTCCCCTTATAATGTTTAATCGAATCTTGTTATGCTCACGATTTATGATTTTAGTTGTGAAATTAGCAATAAATTAAGAGAGATGTCATCAATATTATCCTCTTGTGATATATATACCATTCTCTTTTGTTTAGGTCGGAGAGGCATAAAAGGAGAACCAGGGGAGACCGGTTTACCGTAAGAAATGATCACACTTCATATAATTACAAATGTTGCTTTGCCTTATATGGATGCATTTTGATCAAACATTCAGATTGAAAATGGGCATGTATTTTATATGAGTTTGTAACGTAACATAACTGCATTTTCTCATTCAGGGGAAGGCAAGGGCTAAGCATTGAGGGACAGAAAGGAGAAAAGGTGTTTTGATTTGTGAATTCATTAAGCTATTGTTTATTTACAATATGAATTGCTTTATTTGTCAAAACGAATGAGACAAAATTCATCGTTTTCATTTCAATGAATATGAATAGGGAGAGCCTGCCATCTTGCCAGATATTGAAATGCTTCGAGGTTCACCTGGCCCTAGGGGACCACCAGGCTTACCTGGATATCCAGGAGTAGGTTGTCGGAATCAAATGGAGTCGTCTTCACCAGCGGATAGCAATAACTCATGCGCTAATAGACCCATCGTCGTGCCTTTGAAAGGAGATAGAGGAGACCGTGGACTACCGGGTTTGTCACTTATGGGTGAGAAAGGAGAAATGGGTCCAGAAGGTACGATGCTACATTCATATTTTCTATGATTTATTGCAGCTTGAATATAAAGAATACGTATTGGTGTTATTGCCGTGTTAATACAAGTACGGATCATCTTTCTCACTCCATTCCATTCGGATTGAAGAGTTTAATTTTAAACTTGCTTATTTTCGTAGGTTCACCTGGACCTCCAGGTAACATTCCAGATAACTTAAGAAGCAGTATGGTTTTTGAGTCCATTCCTCAAATGGTAAGAATGGAAACATTAGCATTTGGTGTATTGCACAATGATGACAATAGATTTTGAATGTTATATATAATTCTTCTGATGATTTAAATGAATTATAACTGACATTTTTAAAGCAATCTCAGAGACACTCATCAGGAACAATAGCTCTGATAAAAGGAAATGATCAGGCTTACATAAAAGTGGAAAATGGATGGAGGGAAATTGAGGTACACATTGAATCATATTCATATTTATGGAAGTAGAACGTGAAGCACAAAAATAATCAAAAATGTTTTCCCTTGCCTTCTATTCTAGCTCGGCTCGTTTTATCCTGAAGAGTTGAGCAAATTTGTGGGTGACATCAGTTTCAGTCCTGCAAGTAAAGAACGAAATGATGTTGANTGTGGGTGACATCAGTTTCAGTCCTGCAAGTAAAGAACGAAATGATGTTGATGCGTATTACAGATACGATGATGAGTCATCAAGAAAGCAATACTTTGCAGACAAGCCAAAAACTAAACTTAAGTACAGGGTAAGTTGCTGAACTCGCACTATAACTATATCATCCAGATCCAACACTGTGGGTATTATTAACCGTACTCGTTGATCGTAGCAATCAATCTAACCACTAGCCAGACTGATGACTGTTAAAATTGATTCTGTATATTTGCTTCATGTATAACATGTGCTTATGACATTATGATCATAACATGCGTGTAAATAAGTTCAAATAGAACGTTCACCGTTCTTTGCATTTGCAATTTTGCAAAGGTTTTGCATTCGTCTATTTAAACTCTGAAAATTTGAATCGGTTAAACATACTTTTTTGTTGTTTTTAAATTGACCGAGGAATGGTCGGGTAAATGATATTTAGAATTTGAATAAGAATATATTTTAGATCGGAGGAGGGAAGCAAAGACTGGTGATGTCTTGATGTTTTTATGACGGTAAACTTCTGGGAGCAGTTTTTCAACTGGTGTTGTCATAAATGCCAATAAACAAGTGGCTTAGTTTATGAGTTTAGAAAGTTTTCAGTCGGTCGTAGCATTAACAAGTGGCTTAGTTTATGAGTTTGGAAAGTTTTCAGTCGGTCGTAGCATAACCTACGCACACTAAAAAGTAGAACAAGTAAAAATTAATGAGTTTTATGATTTTCGGTGACGGAAAAACCGGAACGACTGTGATCTACTAACAGATTATGTGTAATATCCACAAGCAATTTTGTCTGGAATGTGATACATGATTGATTTTATTATGCTTATGTCTTCACAGAACAGGAATTTTAACGGGCTACGGCGTCATCGAAGAAACAGACAACAAACTGAAGCTTAACTCTTAAGGCTGCCACCAAAAACTAGGCTTATTTGAAGAAGAAAAATGCTGTTTTATTTACTTTCCATTTCAGTTATAAGTATGATGCAAAAACTTGTACATAAGCCAAGTATCTGTAAACTGCGTGTGCTGCTGTTACCGATAGTATTGACTTCGTATAAATGTTGTGGCATTAGTATAAAGGTCTGCAATCCTTAATTGACTATTTAATTCATTAATACTGTGTTCTAATGTCACACTCGACAACTACCAGCTATTTTATAATTACTTAAAGTAGCCTCCGAACACTGCCAAATATATATACATTTTAACAGGACCAAATCGATATAATGTGAATGACAGACACGCAAATTGCATACACCTTCTTTCCAACCTATCAACAAAGTACGACTACCACGCTACTCTCTATCTCTAAAAACGCAGACTGAACTCTGAACTCTCTACTCTCCTGCATATCCTGATGGAAAGTCACATCTATCTATATACCATTTATATATTTAGTATATGATGGCTTTATTTTTGTTTCCATTTCCTCGATTTCCATTCGAGAACAACATAAGAAAGTTCATTTTTTAAAACCTAACGGTCAACGGTTGATCCGTCTGTAAGTTTTTGAGCAAGAAAGATAATTTTTATGTACATGACAAATGAAAGTTTTATTTTACCTACCACATTCGTTACTTTACATTTTACCGTAAGCGAAAGGTTGAAGGTATCACTTGAATTTGGAAGCATATAAATATAAATATAAGTAGTTCAGATGTTAACAAAAGTAGCATTAAGTCCAGTGCATCGCTTAGTTAGTTATAATTTTATTTCAAAACGTTAATAATTAAAAAATAAATGCCTTACTTGCAAAAAAAATCAGGCTGTTATTTGCTCTCCTTTGTAGCATTGGATCTGCAATGCAGATTCTGCATATTAGATGGGGAAGAATACATATTTTGGTAGGGAAAAATGATGTAAAAGCACCCAAAAGGTCGAGGTCGATAAGCCAATTTGGAAAAGCATAAAACACGAATATGACGAGCGGTACGCCATTTGCGCGAAATTTCAAATTTTGAAACTTGATATAAATCGCTCAAAAATGTTTTCACAATTCACCTATAAGTAGTTCAGATGTTAACAAAAGTAGCATTAAGTCCAGTGCATCGCTTAGTTAGTTATAATTTTATTTCAAAACGTTAATAATCAAAAAATAAATGCCTTACTTGCAAAAAAAATCACGCTGTTATTTGCTCTCCTTTGCAGCATTGGATCTGCATATTAGATGGGGAAGAATTTTGGTAGGAAAAATGATGTAAAAGCACCCAAAAGGTCGAGGTCGAAGAGCCAATTTGAAGCATAAAACACGAATATGACGAGCGGTACGCCATTTGCGCGAAATTTCAAATTTTGAAACTTGATATAAATCGCTCAAAAATGTTTTCACAATTCACCTGTTCCAGCTACAGGTGACATGTTTCATCTCCACTTCAGTCCGTTGGTTGTCCCGAGACTAAAAACACAACTTTTACTTTCCATTCTTAGCTTTCTTTCTGGAAACTTGTATTTGTTTGTAACTTCCACTTCAATCAACCTCTGGATAACAAATATTTGTAACCATCTTCAATTTAACTGTCCTATCACCCATTAATTCCTCTACAACAGATTCATTCTAACTTCTAATTTCATTTCTGACACCCGGACCGAGAAAACAAAACTGAACAACCATCATCAACATTTGCATTCTTGCGTCCTCCTAAGTTCATCCACAAACTGGGAAAATGATTGATGATGCTGAATCAACCAGCAATAACAACTGCGAGCAATTGGACAATGCTGAAAAAGATGCAGTCCCGAAGACGGACGTCTCACCTGCTGATGAGCCTAACCCAGAAGCAGAAGGCGCTGCTTGTGACGATCCTTGTACACAAGAGAACTCCGTGGCTACTGCATCTGTGTCTGAGGGGAACCTTGCAAGACCAAGCAATGGGAATACTTGGGTCAAGGAACAAATTTGGGAACAGGAAACTGTATGTTGGAAATGTGTCCAATGAGGTGACGGAAGACGGGCTTCGTGAATTCTTTAGTGATTAATGGATTAGACTCGGATGTTATAGTAAAAGTGATTTTGAGGAATGGATATGCTTTCGTTGAATGCCGGGATCCTGAGATTGCGTCTGTGGCAGTGGAGAAATGTAACGCGAAAACTTTCATGAACACGGTGCTCCGAGTTGAGCCAGCGGAGAGGCCTGAGTTTAGACCAAGACTTGCTAGTCGGCAACGTTCCACCTCGCAGTTGTTGGTTAAAAACTGTAAGTTCTTATGTAAAACATATTTTACGTCCTGATATTTGACAGTTTTTTGGTAGATAGAAATAGCCTAGTTGATTTAAAGTAGTACTAATATGCCTTGAACTTTTAATGCATTAACAAATAGGTTCATCTGAAACCACCTTGAAGGAGATTCAAACACAGTTTTCTCAGTTTGGTCCAGTCAGCGTAGAGGAAGGTCATTTCCCAGGAAGCTTTGTCGTACATACAACAGGATCTAAACATTCTGACTCTCTGTTAACTGAGTTCAATGGAAAGACAATGCTAGGAGCTCGTTTGTCTATTCACCCCATTTCTGAAAATATGCTGACATTCGATGGAAGTGGTGATGCGTTTCGTGTATCCCCTATGTCTGCAAATCGCTCGACCTGGAAGAATGCAAATGGCACTCCAGTGCAACTGATGGATGCTGCAGTTGATTTTCCGCGTGGCACCATACCATCTTCTGTCTTCATTGCTGCGAATCAATACCAGCCACTAATGCAAACAGCAGCTGAACCTCCGCTAAAGATCCTTGTGCCGAATGAATTTGTTGGAGCTGTAATTGGCCGAGGTGATGCTTTTATAAAGCAGAGATAATAATAGTCGTTAAAAGCAATAGCATATAATATTTGAGTTTGCAGTATTTAAGTACTGGCATGTATTAAATATATATATAGGTGGATCAACAATACGAGCAATTTCGAAGGGAACTGGGGCGAGGTTAGACATATTTAGAAACTGCAGTCGGTATGATGTCCCTGAAAAGCCCGTTACGATCTACGGGCCACCTGAGAAAGCATCAAAAGCTTGCAAAAAAATATTGGAGATTATAGCCCAAGAAGCTGATCATCAGCCTGACAGGAAGGGTGAAATTGCTCTGCGAATGTTTGCTCAAGACAGCTACATTGGAAGAGTAATTGGAAAAGGAGGAAATGTCATCAAGAAAATCATGGATGATACTCAGACAAAAATTCACGTGTCAACTCAGTCAGACTATATTGGAAAGGAGACATCTGGAATAACAAACAGGCATTATGTACAACCAGTCATCGAGAGATTAATCACAATAAGGGGATCGATTGAGGGGATGTGTAAAGCAGAAGCAGTAATTTCTGAGAAGTTACGAGAAGCGTATCAAAACGAAGTTCGTGTTTATGAAACTGGGTATCCTGGCAGTGGCTTGGGCTCTGCCGGTTTACATGGAACTGGTGCAAGGCCTTTGTTTCCTGGAGGAGGATCTGTTGGTGACGAAGAATATTCTCGTGCTAGCCCAAATGGTGCTGGAAATACACGTCGGAAGTTCAACGCAAGGACGCCATTTACTCTGAGCAGCAACTCAGTAGCCGCCGACATCTCCCAATATATTCCAGGGGGTACATATTCTACTTATCCTACCACTACAAATTCGGCGTATTTGAACTCCATGGCTGGCATTTGGAGTAACGAGCAGCAGCAGACTAATTTAAGTCGACCCGAGACTGTTAACATGTACATACCAGACGACGTCGTTGGAGCATTGATTGGACGCAAGGGGGCTAATATCCGCCAAATTATTCAGCAAACTGGGGCTTCTGTGAAAATCATGGAGGAAACTTTAATAATTGATGAGAATCCTACGAGACGCGTTGTGATAAATGGAGGTACTGTTACACCAAAACTCGTTTTTAATCCTGATTTTAAATAGTGTACATGCGATACTTCTTGCTGATATCTTCGCTTTCCCTCATAGTAATTGATGCCCTATTCAAGGCCCAGTACCTGATATATGATAAAGTAGTGGAGGAAGGTAAAGGCCCTGTAAATCATCAAATCGATGATATTAGACTTACCGTAGAAATGAGCGTTCCAACGGATATGGTGGGAAGGTTGATTGGGAAGAACGGACAAAATATTCGTGACATTCAGAAAAATTTCCTTTGTCGTGTCAAGTTCATGACTGATCCAGATGAAACGCTTCCACCAGTAAATCCAGGCGAGACCTACGTTCGAGTTACAGGAAACTACAATGCTTTCTTAGGTGCGCAGAAGAAAATTCGCGAAATGCTTATAAAGGCTATGACTCGATTCTTCTATGGATCCGCGACCACTAAACCTAAGGATGGAAGCATGAGTGCCAATAGCAGTGGAAATAGTGATGAGATGTCTTCCACTACAATGCCTATGGATCAAGATCAAGAAGATTAAACCGAATGAATGCAAATGTGTCAGCCAGCTTTAATTATTCTTGAGCATTCAAACCCCCTTTCAAAATCATAATTATTCTTTACTACAACTTTATTGCATGATATTCATCCACTATACAGTCGTTTAGAAAATCTCTCAGTTTATCGTATTTCTAAACGCTTAATAATTTCGTAATTACTTTACAATCTAATGTTCTTTATGCCTGTATGGAATCTTATATTTCTGTCTATAAGTCTTAGTCTAGTTCGGCCGAAAAAATTATTACTTACAAGAAAATCTTACAATTTATCAGTTTGCAGTGCCAGTGTACCAGTGTCTACAAATATGTAAATGTGATCTAAGCAAAATTATATCATTCCAAACACTTTTACTTACATTTTTGTACTGATAGAAATAACTTCTTACTTTCCCTGCAATACTACACTATGTCTTAGCCTTCTGAAAACGTAATTGCTGTACCATCTAAATATAATATAAAGCAGGTTTAATGTAATTTGTTAATTGGGCGTAATCTGTAAATTATGTGTGTATAGCACACATAATGCTTATAATAAAAATACTTAAACAATATGATTGCAAGTTCAAGTACATAATATAAAGCAGGTTTAATGTAATTTGTTAATTGGGCGTAATCTGTAAATTATGTGTGTATAGCACACATAATGCTTATAATAAAAATACTTAAACAATATGATTGCCAAGATTGATATCATTTAAATTTAAAGTTTGAGAGTTGCCTTGATGATTGCAAGTTCACGTATCTTCAAGATGACATTTCATCACATTTCGTATACGAGTAGAGTACACATATTGAAAATTCATACATTGCGTCTAAATCATATATACTGATGCCCCTTCAACTTCAACTCAATAAGGTTTAAGTTAATTTTTGATACTATAGATCTTCTTCATATGAACACAAGGCAGGTAGTGCAGAGTGTATTTAGGTAAGAAGGTAAGAATCGAACGAACAGTTCGTAAACAAACACTCATATTTAGATCAAGGATTCTCTTAGGAGACATTGGCATGTCGTGCTATTAGTTGGTAGGACTATTTTCACTTAGCAAGGTTTAGTACAGAAATCAGGGACATTCACCATACCTTCATTTCAACTCTTCACTGTACAAGCATATATGCATAACAATACCAAGCCATGTCATATATCACATTTAGAAGCCCTATTCTATACTCATACCCAATACGATACATTCATCAAATTAAACAAAGGTATGCGTACACATGGCATGCATAGCTCAAATTTAATACAACAAAGACTTCAAGTCATGGGTTGACTGAAAAATCTGAGATGCTTTTGCACACGCTGTATTCAATTAAACTCCGTCAATATAGTGGTGTCTGTATAGTTTGTATAAAGTAAAGTAAATAGTATAAGTAATCATTCGCAATCAGTACAAATATCCGTTCTAATAGTTCTATGCGATGGCCTTGTATTTTTAGCTTTACCTATATTACTAGCAGGCTTGCGCAAATAGTTGTGTATTTAAACACAAATGTATTTAAATAAGTATTTAAATAC
>JAANSM010002884.1:0-14020 GCA_036850725.1 Orchesella villosa | reverse complement strand
TTCAACCTTACCTAATCACCAATTACTAATCAATGACAAAGGATAAAACCTACCTAAAACTACAACACGACGACTTAATGATTGCTTGATGCATTTAATCAGAAGAAGTGAGTATTGAATATATTTTAATTGATCTCCACTGTGTTTTAATGTGAATTAACTATTAATTTTTTGATTCTATTGAAGATTAATAATAGCTGGGATTGTTTGAGTGAACCAAGATGTCACAGACAAGTAGTTTAGTGATTCCTATTGTGTTATGGGGTAAGGATGCCCCGTCCCATCCCATTAGTTCACTTGCAATTTCCCCAGACTTAAATTCGATTGTTACGGGGTGCAACGATGGCCAAATTATTATCTGGGACATTCAGCATCAAGAAAGTAAACTACCTACGGGAGGAGGAGATCAAGGGGATAGTGGTGAAGTTAGTCCACAAGCTTTGCTAGAAACATCACCCTGGGAGGTTTGTTCTGAGAATACACGTTGACTCCACCGTTATTTTAATGTTTAACCAGTGGGGGAGGGCTTATCTTAATTATTTAACGGAAATTGGTGTTTAATTCCAGATGACGCCTAGATGCTTCCTAATTGGACACTCGGGACCTATCCTGTCTCTCGCATTTGTACATCTTACCACTGATAATTTTGATCTCATAATCAGTTCTAGTGATAACGGGTACGGTCTTAAATATTATGAATGGCGAATATGCAATAAATTTAAATAACGATCAACAAAATTTAATTATTATTTTCGTAATGCTAAATGTGTTTACTGCTGCATCAGGGAACTTTGCAACTGGGATGCAATTGATGGCCGCTGCTTAGAATCTTCTAAGTGTCTGAATCCGCATACCAAAATGCAGGTAGATCTTTTATTCAGAATTTAATTAATCTATTACGTACGCACTGTAGTTTTTAATTAGATTAAAAAACGTAAACATGTGCTGTTAATTTTATTTCTAGCCGTACACACTTGCATTTTCTCCGTTGGAGCCAAAATTGTTTTGCACTGGTTATTATCCTGATATTCACCTAATTGATCCAGTAACACTTGAAACTCTACTCTGTCTAAGCTCGCATGTTAATCCTGATTGGGTTTCTGCACTTCACGTTTTGAGACCTAAAAAAAAACTAGGTATGTAACATACTTCGTAAATTATTCCTGTCACGTCTTGAATGAGATGGAAACTACTACTACTGTGGGATTGGATTTGTCAAATGTCCGCTACTCCTCGTAGTTTAATATCTAATATCATCATCGTTGGGTTTGGATTGGTCTTGTAGATGATGTAATTCTTGCAACAACCATCAGTGGAACTGTAAAAGTTTGGACGATCAATGAGCAGGAATTCCGTGAAAAGACCCCACTGTACGAAAATGAGTCAAAGACAATCCGTACAAAGAATGTTTCTACTTTAGTATGTTGCTTGTTCAATAACCGTACAGTGCTAATAGTTGCTGACAAAGTTTGGCAGGTAACTTTTCTTCCATATTTCTCTAGATTCAGTATTATAAATAGTTAAACAAGTATGCATTTATATTATTTATCTTTAATAATTTTATTTGTAGATTTACGATGCAGGCGATTTTTCAGTGCTAACACAGTGCGCTCCAAAAAACAAATCTGAGACGTGGATCGGTGGGGACTTTATATCTCCAGATAAAGTAGTGATATTCGGATCAACAGGAAAGGCGTACCTGTTCAAATTACCTAATAAGTAGGTCATGACAAACTATTCAATAAAATAATCATAACGCATTTTTTGTTAAGACATTTGTGTTTTGTGGTCCAGTTGTATCGTAGAACACAAGGATTTCCATAGGATTGGATTTAAGGATGAGCCATTTAATTATTGCCTATTTAACGTACCAAACTCAAAAAATCTTGTTGCGCCGCCTTGCTTTAATGTCCTTCCTATTGGAATGGAACCTCCATCAATTAGAAAGCCCTCTAGATTTATACTAATTCGAGGCGACCATGAGTCAAAAGTTGTGGTTTGGAATATACCTGATGTTACTAACTCACAGATCTCACAATTAAAACAAATGGCTTATGGTGAGCACTCAGCAGAAGCAGTGGAAGCAAAGAAAACTCTTAATCCAGATTACAATCCTCCANCAAATGGCTTATGGTGAGCACTCAGCAGAAGCAGAGGAAGCAAAGAAAACTCTTAATCCAGATTACAATCCTCCAGGTCAGCGAAACAAACACGTTCTATAAATGTAATGCCAGTAAGTAATGGATAACACTATTAGTTACAGATGATGCCCTATTGTTTACAGAAGTTCCACCAAAGTCAATTTCTAGTCTTCAACAAGCATGGGATAATCTTAAACCTTCTCCTCCTGGAATACTTGATCAATTTGTAAACTTAAACCTATGCTCTCTATATTATCATTATAGAATGATACAAAAGTAGATTAGATTGTAAGTATCATTTCTTTACATAATCATTATTACGGTTACAGGACACAGACGAGTGCCATGGACCCTTGTTGACCTGTTCGATTTTTATTCCACAACAAAGCCGTTTGGTATGTGGCAGAGAAGATGGAAGTATAGTTGTAGTTCCAGCTACTCATGCCATTATGTTACATCTGCTTCACGGGAGACATCAGCAATACGAAGGTATGTATGTATATGTAAGAATTTTTCATATAAAGTTAAAACCTTCGTGTCATTGAATGGGCGTAATCATAGTTTTTTATTTTTTGCACTTCAGAATGGCCACTGCATCAAATTCTCTTAGGCCACAAAGGAAAAGTGAACTGCTTGGTGTATCCACACGGTGTTCATCCAAGATACGACCCTGCATATCTTGTATCAGGAGGACGTGACTTTTCTGTCATTCTTTGGGACATTGTGAAATGCGACCTACTATATAGATTTTGTTGTCATGCTGGAGAAATCACACAAATTCTGGTTCCTCCAAATGACTGCAGTGTGAGTTACTGACATAGTTGCAATGCAAATGTATAATATTATCTTCTCATTGCGTTAACTTATGTGTGTAATTATTGAATGTTTTATTGTAGACTCGAGTGTTGCAAACAGTTTGCAGCGTCTCGACCGATCATTCGGCCGCACTACTATCACTTCGGGAAAAGAAATGTGTTTTATTAGCATCTAGACATCTCTTTCCTATTACGTCGATTAAATGGAGACCATTAGATGATTTTCTCATAATTGGATGTGCGGATGGAACAGTACACGTCTGGCAAATGGAGACAGGACATTTAGATAGGGTGCTGTATGGAATGGCAGCAGAAGATGTTCTTCTCGCTTGTGATGAAAATGGAAATTTAACAGGAATGCAGGATACAGGGTTGGCGAATCCTGCAGTTCACTTTTTTCGAGGATTGAAATCCCGAAACCTGGCAGCCATCCGACATGCTGCACAGGTATAATACCACGTTTTTATTGAATCGTTTTCAGTTTTATCATGGGAATGTTGATAATATGTATACAATGTAATTAATATTTTGATTTACTTATTCAGAGAGGCTTAAATCAATTACACCAGCAAGGACAGCATGGTCCAGCAAATGACCCACTTGATCATTCAAGAACACGATTGCCCCCATTAGTTGTTCAAGGTCTTCGAACAAATGACACAGACCCGGAAGCACATGTACTGTTCTTTGACGTGGAAGCTTTGATTGTTCAGCTGCTCTCTGATGAATATGGGTCATTGTCTCCATGTACCTTAGAAGCGCAAGGATTGATTGGTCAAACTGAGTATTGTAAAATTGTTACTTTGACACATTCTTCCAGTCCAGATGCTCAGAAGAAAATTGCCGGTAAGTTATTGCTTTTATAACCTGACATACAGCATAGCTTGTTTCTCGGATATGGGAACTTTTGATAAATGTTAACTTTCGTTGAGTGAAGCTTTCTAAATATTAACTTATGGTATTGGGCATGCTTGCACCTTTTCGTGTGGATTTTGGGTACATGTTTGTGAAGACTTTTTTGGGAAAGTAAAAGACAGAGCGGGGGACATGGAAAAAATTATAAAAGATAAAGATAAACATGGTACGATTTAATCTTTAAAAAATTATGTAGTCTTGATTTAGAATTCCTATCCTCTCGTTGCATTCTTTGCCTCAAACCCTGTGTAATTATTCTCTATCTATGCTGCTTTCTCTAAGGACTATTTGCTAAAGTGAAAGAGGGGGCTGAGAAAATACAAGCTAAGGCTGAGTCTGCATTGCTTATTAAGCAAGAAAAAGAATCAGCCAGCCGTAAGAGTATGTTACAATTTGCAATTTCAACTCCGCGTGTTGGTAGTGTGAATATGGTAAATGTGCCGATAATTGTATTCTTCAGATTCAGCTGCCAGTCTAGCTGGTTTGGGCAGCGAAGGGGCCGGAACGGGGAGCAGAAGGAATAGGAACTTACTATTTGAATCTTCTATACCTATGGAAATCGCTCAGCTTTTGATATCTTTACTCCTTGGGTGGGGACTTGACCAGGAGTTGGACTCGATTTGTGAAGCACGACTTGGGCTACTCAAGCCATTAGTGCCAATTTGTTTTGGTCAGATTTCGAGGGGTGGTTATATGAGTCTTATGTCTCCAACATGGAAACCATCAACGAGATCTAAACTTGAGGAAGCTTTGAAGTTTCAGTCCAGTTTGTCTCAGCGTGTGAAGTGGTTTACAAGCCGAACTCATTGGGAAGTATCATGTTCGCTTACAACGAACCATCTTCTTGCAATTGTTGCTCTTGCAAACACGTTGATGTCAATGCAGAATGCAACTTTCGTTGCGGAGCAGGAGAGAATTCGTAAAGCTAACAGACCATCCACAAAAGGGACAGGAAACTTACAACCACAGTCGGATGATGGCTATATAAGCCAGCAAGCAGCTTCAAAGCATGGGTGGTCACTTGTGGCAACTCTTCATTGTGTTATGCTTCATGAAAAACTAAAGCATTCGATTTGTTATAAGGAACCTCTCGTGGAAACTCTCGCTTTGCGTTGGCAAGATCGTTGCGTTGAAGTTCGGGATGCTGCTCAGGCACTTCTTCTTGCTGAACTTTCCCGAATTGGGGTTGAGGGCAGAAAAAGGTTGGTCGACTTGTGGGGTCCCTATCTTCCCAATCTTAATGTGGATCCATTTTCAACAAATGTTAATGCTACGGCAGTTGGACAACAAGTGACACCAGTAACAACTCCATCAAGTCAAGGAGAACTTACTGCGGATGATCAGGCGTCCGTTGTTGGTGGAACGACTGCTAATTCCGAACAAGATTTTGATGAGGATGTGGACGAGCCTAGCCTTAAACCGTCTCCATCTGAACATAAGCGAAAGCAAACAACCGCTATAATTCTTCTGGGAGTACTTGGGGCTGAATTTGGTCAAGAAATCACAGCTAGAAGCATGGACTCTGGAAGGAACAAAGGCGTGGAGGGCTTCGGAGTCGGGAATAGCAATCTTGCACGTCTGACAAGTAAGTTATGTAGTTTTATATTGTATTATTGTATTCATTGTCCAAATCATATTTCGAATAAACTTAAACTGTCTTGTTTTATTTAGGTAAAGCGTTAAGTCATCTGCTGTTAAATCCTCAGCAAAACCACACGATTGGTGGAAAGGTTGTAGTAGCGCCTACAGGTCCTTTCTCACCATTGAGACGAGCTGCGATTGACCTAATAGGACGTGGATTCACTGTCTGGGAGCCATTTTTAGATGTTTCAAAAGTACTACTAGCATTGCTTGAGTTATGCTGTGAGGCGGATAACTTAGTTCCCAGGTAAGGATATATGTTATCAGCGTCACTATTTTCGAACTGGTGCAACTGAGTATGAGACTTAATGTTATGCCTTGGCGTTGCCAATTCATTTTTACAGTATGTCGTTTGGTCTTCCTCTAACTCCACAAGCTGATGCGTGTCGAACGGCTCGACATGCCCTCACGTTAATTGCTACTGCGCGTCCAGCAGCATTTATTACGACAATGGCGAAGGAAGTGGCGCGATATAATACGTTGCAACAAAATGCGCAAGCAATCCAAATCAATTTAAACAACATTATCTTGAATCGTTCCAAGCCAGAAATTCTTCGAGTTATAGAGCTGCTGATTGAAAAAATGCAGTCAGAAATTTCAGATCTTATTGTGGAGGTAGAACAACATTATCGTGAACACAATCTAGTACAGTAATTATTATTGCCATTGCCAAGTCTGATAGTTATACTCAGCTAATTTTTATTGTAAATCAGGTGATGGACATTGTATTACATTGTGTGGATCATGGGCATCTGAAGACTAGAGGTTTGGGTGACGTCTTTCCAGTTTTATGCCGTTTCTCTCAAGTAACTCATTGCCCAACAACGAGGCGGATAGCTGTTGGTTCTAAGCAAGGAAATCTTGCCATTTATGAGCTCCGATCTTCAAAATGTCAAACCATACCAGCTCATGCGAGTCCGCCTAGTTCAATAACAGCTTGTGCTTTTTCTCCGGATGGAAAGTTCTTGGCCAGCTACTCCTGTACAGAGAACAAAATGTCTTTTTGGCAGGTAATTTCAGATAGAGCAAATATAATATTGGTCTCTTGCGTTAAATAGCTCTTGTGATGACTCGACTGGTACTAATTTATTGTTGTGCAGCAATCCAGTTCTGGAATGTTTGGACTAGGACACACACAAACTCGCTGTGTTAAAACCATAAGCACAGTACCTTTGCCTGACAACTTGAAGAATACAATTCGTTCTCCTCGCCTTGTGTGGACGGGATCACGCAACGTTAGTCTTATGCTTGCTGACGGATCTGAGAACCGATATGGAGTGTAGAATTATTGGACCATGCCCATTGTAGGGGCTTTTGGCATTTATTTCGTAATGAAGGAGTTTGATCGAAGTCAGAAGCCGGTATTAATACAGCCTGCATGTTCTTGGCTGTTTGAGGAATATGTCAGATAGACAAAACGTGGTAGAACTCTAGTCAGTAATGTTATATTACTTCTCATGTTCACATTCCAACTCTGGAAACAAATTTTGATTATGCTAAATTATAATAGCATCGGTGCGTTCTATACTTAATATAAGAAAGTAGTGATAATCATTGAAAATAGGTACAATCTTGTCGTGCTTTTCGTTGAGATTGTTTCCAATTATTTTGCTTCTATGTGCTAGGTATATAAACTAGTTCTTTGAGATTTAAAAGTGACATAATAACGTTCAACGCATCCTACTTGGTGAAACTCAACTCTAGTTAAGGTTGTTCTGAAGAACATGTCAATATTTCTAGGTATGCTTTTGAAACTTGTTTATTTCGTTTTTCAATGTCCCTTCTGCAGTTCTGAATCATATTGTATTCATCTAAGTCGACTGAATAAATAATATTCAGCAACAAACTGAAAATTGTGTTTCATTAGATCGATATTGGTCTATTCCACTAGCATTCCATAAGCATGAACTGGAGTGTAGCTTGTAGTAATATCAGTTTTAATTGATACCGTTCGTACCGGTTAATACGGTATGGTGTTTGCACAACTGTTTGATGGATTTGATCATTAATAATAGAGCGGAAAAACAATTTGTGGTGAAAACGACTACATGTATCTTACCACTCACTGAGGTATCTGCAATGAACATATTCGTAAAGTGTATGAAATAGCTTATATGCACACATGCACATTATACACGATTGCGCGTGTCAATAAAAGTTAATCAAACTTTTTAGTTTCATTATGATGACAATGTGCATGCATTTGCTTCGAAGTATAAGAAGCAACAACTTTTAATGAATTTATTATTGTTTCTCCGTTATGTAATAATTAATTATCAGGTTGGGTTAGCTTTCCCTGAACTTTAGATTCATACGTATTATGTCTGCTTTCAAACAATTTGTGACTGATGCATGTAAAACAACGAGAAATTCACTTAGACCTCGGACAACAGTTTTCATTACAATCTAGCGGTGTTTTATGTGCAATTCATTTTCCCATTGTTCACCTTGTTTCAAAGAACCCTCTCCATATCTCCGCATCCGTAACAATCAACATTAAAGTGCAGAAATTTATGTATACATTTTATATCAAAAAACGCTGTAATAGTTACACATTACTTGACATTTAATTACACAACGTATCAATTTATAGTAAAATGAGGTTAGGGTTAGCGTATCTAAATTAGTATTTTCCGATCCGATACATGTAGCATGTTGATTTGTTGATGCATTATTGAAATGATGATAAGAAATGAAAATTTCCAATTGTTGATGGTATTATCACATCACAGCCTAAAAGTAAAGAAGAGAAGGGTGATCTAAGAACTGTGGCATTATTACATAAAAGATCATGCCTTGCAATGAAACTATTGTCATTTTCAACGCACACAATATTCACATCACGTTGAGTCGGTTTTTAACCCACACGAACCAGAGACGGAACCTGATCGAGGGTGGATGGAGTCATGCACGGCTCTTTCGTTAGCGTTAGGTATGTTTTGCTAGCTCATTCATTGATTGTTGTCGGCTACCCTTACACAGCGGCCTCATGATAGCCATGATGATGACAGAGTCAAGTGCATGATTGGCAGCAAGAGCATAGCACAATAGTTGATTTTTTGGGATGGACGTTTGGACCATTGTTGTATTTGGACCGTGTCTTTGCACATAATGTTAGCTAAAAAAATTCATGTGCCTTGCCTATCACAAACCAAAATCGGAATTGCAATATACTCTTTTTTCATGATGAAATGATTGTGGGGTTTTATAACAATGTATGTGTATACCACATGCATACACGCGTATTATATTATGTACATTGTGACTGTGCTTATATAAGATGAAGTAAAACACTAAATCCTAGAATTGTTAATCTCATCACATTACATTATGCATACTCACCGTCATCCATCAGTTCAAAACCTGAGCTCAAGGTGAGCAGTACGAGTGGAGTGGATTTATTCGGCCACTTCTTCCTTTCTTTGATTTGCCTTCGTGAGCATGCAAGCTTTTACAATGAAGCATCTACCATGAAATTTTTGATTTTCTAAGATGCAACAGTTCGCAGTGTGAAAGTGAAGAAGATGCAAGAAACTGATGTTTCAGTTCTAGTTCACTTACCTTCTCAGTTTCTACCAAGATTTGGTTTTCAAACGAATTCTTCTTGTTTGACAGCAACTTATTTTATTCAGAAGGCAAAAAAAGCCGGTTGGTGTCTATGGTCAAGATACGCTAGTGCACCACGAAAGGGAAAACAGTTTTTATTAATGTTTTATTCTCAATCCAATTTTCAACATGCAAGGATCATCGTTGCAAGTTGTTTCTAGTTTTTAAATGGAAGCGTACATGGACGATTGCTCATTTATTCACATTTTTTTCATGCAATACATGTGCATTTGACGTGCTGTTTTTATTGTTGTCCAAGACAAGTTTTAAAGAAAGTCGGGAAAGAAAAATCAATGCAACGCCCAACCGTTTTATGTCTGATCTCAGGAGGAGTTTTAAGCTAAAAATAATACTGCAACGAATATCAGTGTAGGTGATGCTCACGATTTAAGTATATTTAATGGCCGCATAGAAGCCTGCAGCGTAATATAACTTCAAACTAATTCGCAAGGATGAAATTGTGAGTGAGTGTAATTATTGATGAGTGCAAAATCTTGGTATTAAATATTCATCATTGTGAAATCTGTTCGCCAAGGAAGTGGGAAGAAACCTTCAGCTACCTTGTCCGTGTAATATATAATACAAGTAATGTTTTGGGGTGACGTGAGATTAGCTTACTACCGTTTTTGCTGGAGAAGTTCTAGCTAACCCGAATTTGTTAATCATGATAACTAGATGATAAAGTGAGGTTTCCCCTTAAATATTCATAATGATTTCAAATAAAGCCAGTATTACAGTGATAGGAGTGGGTAAACCGATTTGGTTTGGAGTCCTGTGTTTTGCACTATTTCATCTTGCTACTGCTCAGTTATTTGGAGAGCCGAATACACAGCAGCCACCACCACCTTTTTGGCAAAATGAAATTCGTACAAGATAATAATAACAATCGGAGACCATTTCCAAATGGGATCCCACCTGAGGAGGACATTTATCGGTTGAACAATAAAACTGTTCGCCATTTCTACCCACTAAATCTCGTTCAAGGACAGCAAGTTTATTCTAATAATTCTGGACAAATGTGAGTTTCACTTTTTAAGTTTTTTGCTTCTGCTCCACCTGCTTTGTATGGGATATCAACACATTTCATAGAATATCATGAATTTAATATTTTACAGAGGATTTATCATAATAGCTCCCTCAATAATTCAGCCGTCTTCCATTTTTAAAGCTGTTGTCACAATTAATGATCTCTCAGAAGCTCCACGTCTTGCTACCTTGTTAAACTATAATCAATTCGTTAATGTCCGATTAGCGTTGTTTAGAAATGGAGCTGATATTCAAGGTTCCAACAAGCTTATTTCTCCAGGATCATCAGATGCACTTCAGATTCTTGTAATGTGCATTTCGCAAATTATGAAACACATACATGACAGCACAAAAAAAACTTACGAATCAATTTTGTATGTTAGGTTCCAGACCAGTTGCCACAAGCAGAATATAAAATTAGAATTGAAGGAAATCATCCTCAAACAACCGGTGGCACACTATTTGCATCCGAATCTCCTCTCATTTTCTCTGTTTGATGTCCGATTAGCGTTGTTTAGAAATGGAGCTGATATTCAAGGTTCCAACAAGCTTATTTCTCCAGGATCATCAGATGCACTTCAGATCCTTGTAATGTGCATTTCGCAAATTATGAAGCATACATGACACAGCACAAAAAATACTTACGAATCAATTTTGTATGCTAGGTTCCAGACCAGTTGCCACAAGCAGAATATAAAATTAGAATTGAAGGAAATCATCCTCAAACAACCGGTGGCACACTATTTGCATCCGAATCTCCTCTCATTTTCTCTGAAAAATTTCTCTCTATTCTAATACAAACGAATCGATATGTTTTCTCAGGTGGCCAGAAAGGTAACTTAATTACTCCAATTCATAAAAGACCCTATAAAACCTTAGGGGTCAATGATTTTAAGAAATTTGGTTTTATACCAGTTCTATTTAGAATTATTCTTTTACGACGAGACCTGCTACCGTATGAAGATCCCGTTGACATTTATATTCTTGTAAGGATAAGTAATAAATGTTTTCATTTCATAGTGTGTTTATATTTTATATAAAAAAATTAAAAGATAGAAGGGGATATTCAAATCCATGTAATTTATATAATGATAGGATTCCCGTGGGCTAATCATGCGAAGATGGCCCTCTCGTTTCAGTAATAATGGTAATTTGCTCCTTTACTTAATGATTTAATTGCATAAAAACATTAAAAACATTTAGATGCTCACCGACTTATGCCCGTTAAACTTGAATCTTGATACTATGTACATATTCATAAAACTACTCTATTTTTGGTTATGTGACCCTTTCTTAAGGCGTCGTTGATATGGAATATGAGCTTCCTCCTTTCACGGCACTGGGAAAATGGACAATCCGTGTCGTAGCCAATTCTCAAACTCAAAACAAACACATTCTGTTGGAGAAATATTTCCAGCCGTTACATGAAGTATGGGAATCATGAAAATATCAATAATTGTGAATCATCATAAAATATTATTTATATCCCAAGATGAACTCAACGACCATATTACTGCACCGTCATGAGTCATGATATTTATCTATCTCCATACAGGTATTCGTTACGATGGACCCATTCATACTGTCAACAGAAGAAAGCTTTACTGTTAGCATTGGCTCGTTTTACGGATCAGAAAAGACTGTCAGAGGCAATACCACTGTGCGAATGTATGGTTCGTACTATGGTAAAAATCCTAGACGAAAAGATTGGCAGTTAATCACAGCTCGAGAATTCTTTCTTGTACGTTCCAACAAAAATACTTTTAATAAATGATATGCATAGTGAAATGACAATTTTTGATGAATCATGATAACATTGATGACATCTTGTTGAGCCAAAAAGCTTTGCAAACACTATTGTATTCATAATGAACATCAAACATCACCTTCATTTATTGAAATTGTCAGCAAATTGTAGTTGGTTATCTGCTTAATATTATTCTTCAAGCTTCTGTGAAAAAGGGAGGATATTTGTCAGTTGTCATTTGTGTATCTGTTGTAGGTAGGCGAGGAGGAGTTGACATTTGTCATGCAAGAAGTTACACAAGTAATGGGAGACCCAACCAATGTTGCTATCAGAGTTGAAGCTGATGTTACAGAATACTTCATTGATGAGACGAGATTCGGTATCTTTTCAAAGACAAACGCATATACATGAATACATGATCATTCCATTCAAATGTCAAATAATGACAGAAAGTTTTTAAGTTGTGTTCAAACAAAGCTGTCGAGAGAGAGGTTGTAACCCTTTCCCATTAACTTTTGTTGTTTTACAAGGGTATGCTGAAAGCCGCATTATACGAGAAACGATTCAAGTGAAATTTATGGGAAATGCTCCTTCCGTATTTAAACCTGGGTTGCCATTTCACTTCGCTGTAAGAACATAATTTTGAGTAGACATTAAAGTTTTATGGAATACAATAATAATAACTGTAATTGCAAATAATCACGATGCAATGATGAAAAACTATTAGGTAGCAATCAGTACTATGGACTTGGAGAAAGTATCAGAAGAGAGACTGGGCACCTCCGTATTTCGCATTAGATCAGAGGCGTATTTAACAAGTGGCCAAAGAATTGATCTCGGTACCTTAGTTCTAAACCCTACTGAGCTGGAACCTAATGATGATGACTATAATGAAGTTGCCAATTCTAGGGAATATGAGGAGAAGGAGATAAAGGATGTGATTTTAAAACATCAGTGAGTATAGTAGAAAATGAGAACTATTTTTTTTGCAAATAATACATGTTGGCGATCATTGAAAATCCTGTTTGAAATGATTGTACCTTCAACTTTGTATTTAAAAAAACTACAATAGGGTTAGGAGATACTTGGAGGAAGCAATGGTAGAAATGGACTTGCATTTACCTAAAACAGCAGCTCGGCTGATGGTACGTGCAGAGTATTCCGATGAGTCTGGTGCTGTTGCATTAGGAGAGCTTTCGGCTGTCTCAGCCTATTCTCCATCTCAAAAGTTTCTCAAGGTGGTATTGAAAACGGCGGATCCCATTTCTGTCGGACAATTTGTCGTCCTCCATTTATATGCCAACTTTGCAATCAACCACTTTCATTTTTTGGTAAATGACAAAAAATATAATTCACAATCAATTATTGCATGATTGTTGACTATAAAACAATGAAAATGCAACTCTGAGAATGTTAAATGAGTTTCATTCATTCTCTATTTAATTTATTAAAACAGGTTGTTGCAAAGGGTATGATAGTTAGTCACGGAACAGAGCGCTTAGACACGTACTGGAGCTTACCTAAAAGTTTTACAGTTGTAGTGGGTCAAGAAATGTCACCTGGCTTCCGTGTCTTCGTTTACTGTGGGACACGGAGGGGTGAAGTTGTCACCGACTCAATTTTTATCCCTCTCCAAAAGCTGTACAGACATGAAGCTCAGCTAGAAATTAATCAAGCTAAGGATCGATCCAAAGACACGCTTGAGTTTCGATTCGTTGGAGCTCCTGCTGCGTACTTTGGCTCATCCGTTCAGAGAGGTGTAAGACATTTGATGCAGGCAGGTAATGAGCTTACTCCTGCCTATGTTCTTAACACATTGCATTCTTTGGAACCTTGGAATAAGTCACTAAGCAGGTTAGTTCGAAGACAACGGAGTGGAGAGACCCCGGACGAGGTTCATTACTTGCAGTCATCAGGTTATGCACTTGACTCTTATACAGCGTTGCTACAATCGAGCTTGATTATGTTTTCTGATGGATTTGTCCCAAGAGCATCGTTTCTCACAAGTAAAAAACATAAAAACGATTAGAATTAGTATGTCACTATAAATGTCTCACGTATCCCCAATCAAGATTCTCTTAATGAACCGCTACGTAGGTGGAGATGAGTGTCAGGAAGAACGATGCCTT
>JAANSM010002883.1:0-14024 GCA_036850725.1 Orchesella villosa | reverse complement strand
TTCCGAAATCACCTGAAACTTATATTACATGGATTTAGCATTACCATGGTGGAATTAGGATTACCAAGATAGAATTAGCATTACGAGCATGGATTTTAATCAATCAATCTCGAGCGCGGAACGCTTGAGATTTATACGTTAAAGGCACCCTTTCCTGTTACCGCTCCGCGGCTCTTGTGGTATTTATGATAAAAAGTCAATGCTAGTGTCTATTTTATTTTAATACAGAATATTAAAGCATAAAATTATTTTTGTTTGGATTTTAAAACTTTTTGATTTAGAATAATTTAAATATAAATATAATATAAAATCTACCATTTTGTTATTTCGCAGCTTATCCTTACATTGTTGAAGCAGTTCCAGCCATTTGCCTTCGGGTTACTGGCCTAGCAGATACTGCAGCAACGTATTTGGCAAATGTAAACTGGGATGCATTTTTCAGAAGATTCGCCAATATGGGGCGTGACGGTGGCTTCAACTTTAATGATTTCATGAATGATCCAATAGCTCGGCAATTGGCTGATGGTATGTTTGGAAGGACCGTGTTGGTGTTCATCATGACGCTAACTGAAGTTATCCGACAACGGTGTGGCGATAATTTCAAAGCTTAATAAAATTATTATTATTACATTAGATATAAGAATATTTGTACTCATTTTTTCTAAACCATGCACCATAGGTCCAAATAAGCGAATTAGAAACAATTTATGATTAGTAGTAGACTATGGTTATACGATTACGTAGAAACCTTTGTACGATTTATATATTTCAAGTTGTTTACTGTTGACTGGGTCGTTTTCAATATTACTCAAAGAATACATATGCTGATAAGATGTATCATAGAATAATTAATTATTCTATGATATTACTACTTATTAATTATCAGTAATTAGTTGTTAATTAAACCATCAAAAAATCAAAAAAATAAGAGACACATTTGTGCCTTAGCTAATACCTTAACTTAATAATATGCAAGCAATAAGTAGAAGCTTATTTACAACTTTAGAAACACTATTCACATTTAACTTAACTACTATAAGGTATACTTAAAATTCTGGACGAAATGGAGTAAATAAATGTGTGTATCTGAAATTTTTGGTAATTAATAATGAATGAGTGCATTATCAACGTATTTAATATATATACAACCGCTAAAACATGGATTTGGCTCACAACTTCATAATTTCAGTAACACGCATATAAAATTGCAAGCGAAAGTGACACAAATGACGTTTCCTTTCTCTCATTTATTAAAATTGTTTACCAGACTAGGCTTGGCTATTTACCAATTATTATACTGACTTCAAAACCCTGTTTAAACCTTATTCTACTCTTGCACCTTGTAATTAACTTGCTAATTAAAAACAAGGCTTTAAGGCTTCACTGAGGAGCAGAGGAGCTCGTACAATAAACACTTTGGTAAGAAGTGTATATAGGTCCTCTCGTCTGCTGTTAACTTGTGTAAGCAATCTTATGTATGTCATCGGAGAGTGAACGCTAAAATCAGGAAAAGTCTTAAGATAAGTTTGACTCACGTTGACATTTCCTTCCTCCACATTTTCCCCACATATTCTTACCATACAGCACACTATATGCTCCCTGAAACATAATTAATTTTCCTTTTCTAGGGCAAAATGTTTACATGACGGTTAGAAAGAGTTATGTTATGCATCATGCGTACCAAATCAAGGGAAAAGATTAAGTGTTACAATATTCCTGATTCTTGTCAATTTCCCACGCTGTTCCGTATGTGCTTTTAGGCTCATATGAGTTTTGGCGTGTGCGGCATATACATACGAGCACGTTATAACTTACAACAATGTGAATTATTACCATTCTTCGCGTTCACTCTCGTTTCAGAAACTGCAATATGATTGTCTCATTAAAACCAACACGAATCGTAATATACTTTTTACTCGGCAACGCAAATCTACCCTTTGAAATATGAATGAATGAATGATTATCTATCTTCTGTGTTAGTGTTCTCGTTTACTTATTATTTTTGTTTCACACAATCGGAGACTCCGCAAATTCTACTTCTCATACAATACAATATAATAATATTATTGTTTCGCCTTGAACTTTTTTCGTATAAACGAACCGGATGGAAGGCTGAGTGTAAGTAAGCAATTTCATGCCAGTTCTATAAATCTACTTTTCCGCTTCTCCTTCTTTCTTTTGCGCATGTACTTCTTGGGACGTTGATAGTTGTACTTTATGTTGTGGGGGATGGAATGTTATTTACCTCCTAGTATACGTACAAACTCATTCATTACTTATGACATGACACAAATGGTCATCACCGGATTTTTCTAATTAACAAATCCTTTCACTGTTTCAGAAAACTCGCCAGTAGCTAGCCATTACTAACATTGCTTTGAGTTGTTTGCTGGCTCAGTGAAACAAAGCAGGTAGACAAGATGACATCGAAAGTCAATTATTTTAAAACTCATTTCGATTTCATCGCATGTGAGAAAGATCCTTCCTGCTTCCCAATATTTATCATTTATAATGATCCTGAGGTGTAACACGTTGTTATATTCTCTTATAGCTTATGCTTATAGATATAGATCTCTATACCATGCATGATATACTTATGCTTTCCCCAAAGATAAGACCAAATTTTCACAAGCCCTCTTGCATTTCCCTTTCATAAACATTTTTATATTGCATTGTATACAGCTCGCTTGTTAATAGAGAAAATGAGCTTTTCATTTTAAAATTATGGCGATCAGCTAAATAAAACAATGCTAGATATATTGAAGTGAATTCGCATTACTTGATTTGATCAATCACTATATGAATTCAAGTCAATAAAAGCCCACATAAGTCAGCAGTTGTATTCGTAATTCGTATATATCAGCTATCTCGTTTCAAATCTGGTATCAAATCCCGTAAAAGGTAATGCTATAAAATGGGATATTTTATCGAGATTCTCTTTCGACACTGCTGGCTTATTATTGCTACTCTTTTCGCTTATCATCATGAACACACGTGTTCATGTAACAAAATACAATTTTGATCTCTAGCATAGGATAGCATGAGATTTCGGCTATGTGCTTTTTTCGCCAGCTACTCAACAACAACTTTGAATAATGCAAAACTAGGTAATACATCTCTGCCTCTGTGCATTTGTGTCAAGTCAAGTCAACATACATTGTGATGTGATGAGCAAACTTTTTTTTACCTTGACATTCACCTTCAAATTTCCAGCCAGAGAGGTACATACTTACTTACGTAGGTATACAAAAGATATATGTAGTATACAGACAAGACAAGTATCACCTATATTGCCAATCAGAAATAAACTAACAACTATAATGGCTAGCAAAACTGGAAAGTAGTAATTGCGGCCACGTCGAACTGTGAGTGAAATGCGTTTTATCCATGTTGTTTGCATGTTATTACATGTAAAAAGTGAAATGCTACATATTATTATTATCAATATTACCATTTTACCACATTTAACATTCCAAACATGCATCGGCTTAATTTTTCTGGGACCTAAAATTATATATGACAGGCTGGCTACAGTTAACAAGCTCTGACACGATTATTATACTGATTCGCCAAGGTGCACAAAGAGAATTGATTATGTTTACTAAAAACTAAAATGTGATATGAACTCAAATCAGCTCTTCCCTGGACACATTCAACACGTTGTAATTTTTTCTTTCTTTCGCATCTTCCTTTCGAAGATGGTTATTAATTTGGCAACGACTAGAGTGGAGCTGTGAAAACCACTAATCATGCATTGAAGTTTGTAGTACTTCCGTCGTCTTTGGACTCTCCTACGTTGATGATGATGATGATGTACTTTTAATTTTATATATTGTATACATTTGTATTTTGAAATAATAACTCGTTTTTATATAGATTCCTTAGATGATTTGAAAAAAAACTTATAAGTCCATGCAAATGAAGCCCATCCTTTGCATCTCTCTTCTCTCTTCGGAAACCTTCTTTTTGGCTGCCATATTATTGGAATTTTAATGGTGTAATTATGCCTTTTATTATGCATTTTTGCAACAAAATCCTTTTTTATACGTATTTAAGATGATTACACAGCAATATTCTTTTGCTACTTCCTCTTGGATACACGCAGACACTGCGCAAAAAAGGGCAAGTTTTCTTTTACAACCACCATCATCTATATATCCCTTATAGTCTCTGGTGACTGACTGGCTGAACCCAGTGTGAATAATTTGCATATTGTATAGCTTTTGTGCAGTTTTGTCCATTTTTTAGATATATAAGCATTTGTACATTATGCATCCTCCTTCTTCTTGTTCTCACTACTGGATTATTTCATCATCACCAAACAGAATCAAATTACACATTGTATAAAGTTATATAGCCATAGTCTCATCATCATCGTCAACTTTTTGATGGAAAAATCGTTTTTGTACTATAAAGGCGAGAGAACATGTAAACTTCTCAAGGCGACTTTTTTGAAGATTCACCCTCACACAAGACATTATTAGTTAGTTAGTGGGCAAGCTCTGAGTATCCTCTTGATCGTCATCATCATCATTCTCATCAAGTTTATTCATTTTTGTATCAAACATCAACAAAACCACACCGCCATATGCCATGCTACCATACCATCAACTTTTCTTTAAGACCTTGCCGAACCAGCCAGATCAAGCACGTAATGTACATTTGCCAAACATAAAGATTTTTCCACTTAAAGATTTTATCCTAATGTTTATATTTTGATTGAATCAAAAAATTTGGCGAGTAAATTCTTAGAGAATACGTAAGAAAAATAACTTTCTGCATTGTTATTCCTTTGCATAAGCTCACGCTCACGTGGATCCAGTTTTTTCCTACCTGGCAAATGAAATGATGATGATACTTGAATGAAGATGAGCCGTTCCATGGTTGGTGTTGGTTGTTGGTAGCCACAGCGCAACAAACGTGAAAAATAGACATATAGAATGACAAACAATATGCATATTTATAACTTGGTGTCTTCTTCTTCTCATGCATGGGCTCAATATGAAAATTAAACTTTACTACTGCTGCATAGTTATATAGCATAACATGTACATACATTATTATTTTGCTATTATTCAATCGCCAACCAGTTGGTTGATTTGTATTCAAAACGTTACACAAAGACCTCCACGAATCCCTTTTTCGCCATGTTTGTTCGCATCCACGCTAGACGCTAATACATTCATTTGTTGGTAAAGAACGACTCATATAGAGGTGAAGAAGAAGATTATGATTAGATCTCTAGTTTTTAGTGTTCATAAAGAAAAATTGTTTTGATGGAGACAATAATACAGAGACTACATTACTTGAGAAGTATATATGAGATTTGACTATCATTATTATCTAAGCTTAGAAGACAAGTAGTCACAAACTCCAAAGCAAAAAGAGGAGAGTATCAGTTAAGCTTGTTCAAAGTTTGCTACTTATTGTACATTACATTTTCTATATTGCATTATATATTATTTGTATTAGCAGAATTACAAGTGTCTTTTTTAAGAATAGATATAATATTATGATGAGAGAGAGGGATATACGGCACGATGAGGACGATTATCGTCGTCGGTGAACAAAGTATGAAGATGCTCCCAACTCTGCCTGAAGGCTCCTTCTTAGGAAGCAGCTCTAAGAAAAAAGGTAAAGGTAAACCCAGTACATAGTAGAAATAACTGGTAAAGCAGAAGAATATGATTACACGCTTTTGTTGTCGGAGGAGACTCATCTTCCTCCACTTCTATTAAGATTGCAGGTTTGGATAACGCTGAGGCTAAACGCACCTGCTGCTGATGCTTCTCTCTACAAGAGTGTATTTGTTACTGCTAAAGCTCCACCGTGTAGGAGCATTATAGGTATGAATCCTTCATCATATCGTGATGATGATCATCATCACCACTAGCTCTACATATAGTGTACCTACCTGATGCCAATATATAGATATATACCTACATACTTTACATGTACTTTGGCTTGTTCTCAACTTACTGTACAGGTATTTCCATTGTAAATTTTTGTAGCTGATTGTGATATGTGTAGAGTGAGTGAAGAAAAAAGACGATGCGATATCACTTCTCTTTTACCCGTAGGAGCCGTACTTGTGGCTGCCTTAACACTGTATTTATTCCTATCATCGGACCATTACCTATTACTTTTGCTACTAAAAGGATTCTCTCTGAAATACTAGACTAGAGGGACAGTTCAGGTTTAGTGCATTTTTGTAATGCAATGTATAATGTGTTTGCATATGAATGTTTCTCTTATGTTATGTTAGTAAAATATCCCTACGACTTTATCATATATACATCATCATGGTTTTAAGCTAGGCAAAAGAGGATCTTAGTCAAGGTGTAAACGCGTGTGTAGGAGTTTGCACACAACAATCAACTCAGTTCTTCCTCTGCATCCACATGGTTCACGTCACTTGCCTCAAGATCAGCTCGGAAACAAAGTGTAAACGTGCTCTTCTCATTCATCCTCTCATCCTATTGTGCATATGCGCGCTAGTTTGTGCATGAGTTGAGAAGTTTGGTTTGACAATACGTTTCCTGTCCTGTGACCGTTTCCCCCTTCACCTTGTTTTTTTCTTTGGGTGACAATGACAATGGCTAACTAGGCCATGCATTCCGCTGGAGAACCCAAAATTCTTTAATTTTTTTTATTTTGTGAGATTTTACGGAAAAGGTGAAAGGAACTTTTCCTGGAACGCAAAAGAGTGTCAAAGCCAAAAATTACTTTTTGTTTGTTATTTTTTATACTTGTCAGTGAATTCTTGAAGGATGTAACAAAAATGTTTTGATTACACTTTCGAATTGTTTTTTATTGCTTCTCCCTCCGATTTGTAAACATGACTTGTGAAGTGTTACAGTTTAAAGCGGTCTTTTAAGAATAATAAAATAGTTTAACGAGAGGGGAATCAATTTGAAAAAGTGATCTTGTTTTTATAGTGCACAAAGGTGCACTCGAGGCAACCCGTGGAATGTATACTCACCACACACGGATGTTTCCGAAACGGGTAAGTTTCAATCAAGCTGTGCATTCAATTTCATCTCTTCTCTCATTCAGCGTTTATTTTTACGCTTCGCTTGCTTTACTAGTCACTAGTATACCTAATCTCTGTTCTAAGAACAGTTACGTACATTTCTAATCCCCTGCTGGGTTGTGCTTATAAAAAATACATTCAGAATTCTTTTGTGTTTCACCTCAACTTTTGGATTCAATTCAAATCCAATAGTTTGCCTATACCTATAAATAGTATTTATTGCAAAGTGCCGCATATTTTGCAAAACAATATGAGGCTGTAATGAAGAATTCAACAAAAGTCGGAGCTGCAAAAACCTGATTTATTGTTTCAAGGAAGAATCCTCAACAAGTCATGATCCATTGCTGAGTGCAAATGAAACGAGAAAAATATGTGTTGTATTCGGATGGGTTCTCTTTTTTGTTGTAAAATGTCTACACTTTGCCAAAAGATAATTGCAAAGGAGGATTTATCAAGAAAAAATATTTGTGCACAATAAAACATTATTCCTTCATGTGAATTTTTCATGATCAATGCTTGATTTGATTTAACGAATGAATGAGCGATGATGCACGCTCTCTTTGTATTTTTTTCCCGTTTGAAGCGACGTTTCTTGCTCGTCATAACTTTAAAAAACATGTACAACTGTCAAACATTTAATTCTATGCGCAAAGTCGTAAATATATCTGACTCAAATTTGTTTTTCATAAGTTACACACATATGATCTGCCTCCTGACCGTGCTAAAGGTAAAAAAAGTTGTAATTATAGACTTTTGTTTTTTGCTCATTTGCCTAAATTTTGGTGAATGAGTGTGGAGAGCATGATGATTAAATGACAGGAGTAAATTGGTTTCATTAGAAAGAGTGATTGGCTTGATTTTGCTTGGCGTAGCTTAGTCTGGTCTGGAAAGTATACACACTATTTAGGCACAAATGATTCTGCCTTCATCCAGATCGGTGATCGGATTCGTTTATCCAGAGAGAGCAATATTAATCGATATTATACAAGTTCATTTTTTGCTCCAATAACCTTCAACTCTAGAAGTTGATCGAAGTCAATGAAATATAATCTCTAATACGATTTTTGGCTAATCAATCAGTTGGAGAGCGGAGTGTTGACGTAATTAATAGGACAAGTGTTACTGATGAATGGGATCAGAATCGGTGCTACATATTATTTTTATTAGCTTGTTGATGATAACCGCTAATTTACTGGATTCCTTTCGGCGAACTTAGATACTCAGCTTGAATTATTTGTAAACTATCAATAGTTACTCGAAAACATAAATCTGGAACAATCTGCAAATGTGTGATGATTAATTTTTGTAAAAACACAGTTTCTATTGTCGCTTTAGTCAAGCATAAGATATGAGATGGTCAGTATTGTCCACTCTCCGCCACATAATAGCTAGCCAATTTAAATCCCAATTTCATATACTCTCAACAAATCTCAAAAGAAGCAAATAAGGTTCGTGTATGTATGTAAGTAGTGATTATAGGTTTTGATAGATGGTAATAAAACGAGATTTGGCCACAGAGGGTCTTCTTCCATAGATTTTAGCCGATTTCAAGGTCGCCTTTTCTCAATCTAGCTTTTGGTTTTTATGTACACGAAAGCAAGATCATATTTGTAAAGTACTTATTGCTACAAGTTCAATGTGGATGTAGCTGTCTCGCCTCGTGCGGACATGATGATATCACCACACACCATCGTTCACATTCACACGTTCTCGTCCTCTTTTTATGCCCATTTTTATTCGACCAACCTCAACCTTTTCACTGTTTCTAGTTGGTCTTGTGCTTAAGTTGACGGGTATTAAAGATTTGATGGATGAATGGATGTGTGTGAGCGAGAAGTGAAGCTATGTGACAATGAAAGAAAAGTAAGAAAAAAGGAGTGTGTAATGAAAATGAATGGTATTGGATATACTTAATATGACTATTATTATATAATCAGATGTGTGTAATTAAGAAAAGCCTTAATGAATGGACATCAAATTGTCGTGTCTTTGAGTTGAAAGCGTTACAAATCAGCATGATACGGAGAGTAAAAATGGTTATTGAAAAGGTGACAAAAAACCTTGTCATTTTAATTACTTTTGTTAGATTATAAGGAACTTAGCATCGGGTTTATTTTATGTTTAAGTTAAACTTTGTTGCATAATATCTGAAATTTTATTTTATTTGCTTTAGTAAGCAGATTGGTCCTCGTTTTCTTGGGTTGTGAAAAAGCAGAGGAAGGGGTCGTTGGTTACTAGTTAGATGATGTGCTTTGGCTGTGCCTCACATCCAAAATTGAGTTCACAAACAAATGTACACCTTTCCAAGTGCAATTATACTTTTTAAAGGTTATTATTGTGCTAAATTTGTGCATATCTATGCTGTTTTAGGGTAAAGTATTCGTTGATGGTCATTTGGATGTCTATTCCCGAATCAGAAATATAGATAGCTCAAAAAACCATAGAATAATGTACATCTTGAGAACTTTTAGTAGGCAAGGTTTAACTGGGCGGTATGTTATCACGCTCATAAATTCAACGAGTGATACCTCGATAAATCAATTGCACAGCAGTATATGAGATAATTTTCTTGAAAACAAATTTATTTTTTCCAGTTTGATACACGAAAAAGCCAACATTTGGTTGCATGCTGAGTAACATTACACTTTTTACGTCAACAATACATTATACTTAGAATTTTCTGTTGGTCAACTTCCAAAATGAAGATGATCTAATAGTTTATACAAAAAACTGGCTCAACTCTAAAAAAATATCATCTTCTGGATAATTTTGCATTCATTTCATGCCATCAGCTCTCCATTCACCAACTGAGATGTTTGAATTGATGAAAATACGTTGTAGCCCACAGCCTATATTTTCCTATATTGCAAATCAAAACCCCACAAACAATGGGAGAGATGAAGATGAGCCACAGCAGCGGCGCAGTAGCAGCTCCACAACTACGGCATTGTAATCTAGTCTAATTCAGAGTAATTGTCATATACAATTTATACTCTTATAGGATTATCAGTGGCCAAAAGGAAAAATGCTTGCATTATGCAAAACGAAGGCAAAACTTGAATACAGTTTACCTACGTACAAGCATTGAACATTGAACTTGAACTTTTCGCTTTTCGTGTAATGTTATTATGATCCTGATTTTCTGTGTAAAAGTATCAACTCTCAATCCTATCCAAACCACTTTCCTCTTCATCTTCATCTACTTCTCCTTCTTTCCATCTGATGATGATGATTATGCGAACAAGTCGTTACATTTTACATTTCTGTTGCATTTTTACATGTAATACATTATATAATTCGAGCTCATCTTCACTTCAACTCTTCTATCTCCCCGCTGTCATAATAATGATGAGGATGATCCCGATTCAATGTCCTCAAATGGAGTTAGCTTCTTCTTCTACGTCTTCATTCTTCATCTCATATTCGTTTCTGGATGAGCCGATGACGATGATGATGATGAGCAGAAGCAATGAAATAGCAATAGATTCTTTTGCTGAACACAACACCAAACATATGCGAATTCCATTCCTATTAAGCGAACCTCACGTCGTCAACTTTAAAACTTTTTTTGTTGAATAGCACAACAGAGCAACAACAGAGCATAGCAAACATGCAATCATCAGCTTTTCAGCTTGTTTGTTTGCTGCCTCTACTAATGAACCTCATGTTGTTTATTACATGCTATGCAAAAAGTCTTCTTTTCGCTAATCAATGTGAAGAAATCAAAAGTGTCATGATTATTAGATATTTTGTTTTGACTCGGAATCTCCTGGAAAAATGCTAATCCTCTGCTTTGGCCAATGCGCAATACAATGGTCCTCAGCTCATGTAAAGGTAATGAGGGAAATGTAATAATGTATTTAGCGTGATGATGATACGCTACTGATAACAATTGGTGTTTTAAAAGAGATTCTAAGAGGATGATATATAGGTACCTATATTACCTATCGTATTCTACAAAACGAGAAGATAATGAAGGAAGGAGTAACCGGAGAAGCCAAATGTTTTATAGGCAATTCAGAATCTAATCTTCTTCTTCAAGGAGAAAACGAAGCTTGTTAGATATAGATACTTTGCAAACAGCTATAGTTTTTAGTACATCATCGTGCAAACACAAACTCGCTGATGATTGTGATTATGATCTTGTGAAAAAGGAGAAAAAAATGATGTCATAAAATGGCGATAAAACTGATAGATTTTATGACTCTGAAATAAACAATGAATAACTTTGACTTTATATGAAACCAAAGACGATGTTGGATGTGTCCATGTCCATCATTCCCAGTTAAACAACTGGCTTGGCTTGGCCTAGCCATATTGCACTCTTCATGCATTTTTTCCGTACAAGGTCCTTGACTACATCATTCAGACTTTAAAACAGCTTTTTTTCAAACACTTAAAACCAAAGATTTGCGGTCTTGTTCTGACAAATTGAATCGGTTGCAAAGAAAAATCCCGTCACGATTATTATCGTCCAAAAACGATGTCTTGGTTTGAAGTACGTATTTTCACGTCGGCTTCTACCGTTTGTCGTTTACTTCTAATTCTAATGCTGTTGTTTTCCAAACGGTTATATAGTACTCAACTCATCCTTAACAAAAGCAAGAGCCTCGTGGTGTGGTTATAGGCGCAGTGTTCCATTGTTGCACGTTTTCAGTATGGGATTAGATGGACACTCGGCAAGATGAGATGAGACGTTATACGGTTGGACGTGGCAATTTTATGCATTGTCTAAAAGTATCGACGCTCATAATACCAAGTGAATACTTAAATAATATGACAGAGTAATTGCACATTCTGTTGTTTTCAATTAGCCATTCTATCCTTTCAATTCAGTCTCCATTGTTCCGCTCAAGATGTCTGTCTGTCTCTCTGTCTTCTTCTTCTTTGGAAAGAAAGATAAGTTGCTGAAGCTGAAGTTGATCTCTATCCAAATCCAACACATTATTTATGAGTCCCGAAACCTTTAACGCATATTATAATATGTACAATATGGTGTTTCTTTTCCGTTTTCCCTTTGTTACCTAAAGTTTATGCATTGCACTTTGCAGTAAGCGCAACCCCACACCAAAAAGCATATATTTATTTTTGCACTCAACAAAAGTAACCGCAGCGGTTCTAGACGTAGCCGAGCCTAACCTTAAAAACTGTGTTTATGGTAGTTTTAATGAGTGTCGAAGTAATATTATGTAAACATTTGTGTGATTCATGATATGGTACCAAAACAGCAAGAAAAAATCTTTATAGTAAAAATATCAATTATGCAACAGTTCGCATCTACCTGTCATTCTAATCCCATAACCTGACGTGAACTTTACCGCAAACCAAACCATGCATTGTTACAAAATGCATCTTTAAATAATATACAAACATATAATGCATCATACATCCTCAAACAAAAGAAAGCGTTTTGGCATTTCTAATGACGATTTATGACGGCTTGTTTTTCTTTAAAAAATCTTCGTGGTGTAAAGAGATTGTGGTGATATTAAACTCCTTTTTTGATGTTAAGTGCAGTACGGGCTTACAGGTCGGTTGGATTTTTTATGGATGATGCAAAAGTACTTGACTTGTCTTGACTTTAGCTATTATTTTTGCGTAGCACTTTCGTATTCGTTGGCTAAGCGGACATGACGTGCACCCGAATTACCAAGTAGTAAATAGGCATGTAAACGTATATAGTCATTGTCATGCATGCCAAATTATATATGGACAGACTTATAAGCAACTACTTCTTCTCTCTAATCCAATCTAGAAGGTTGTTTGAGACTTTTCATAATGATGATGTGATGCCCTCCAACTTGTGCTATTTGATTTTTATCTCTATTTGAAGCAGAGTTCAGGTGTGGTGTTGTTGGTGTAGTAAATATAAATTGACTTTTAGATTATGTGCCTCTGCTCCTGCTGCACTCACTCCGCTCCGGTTCTTTCCTCAGTTTTCTCTCCTCCGCAGGTAAATGCACTTCCGAAGAAGCATCTGTCATGCTATGTCATGTCGAAGAAGTCGAACACATGCCATGCTAAGCAACTTCCATATACATTGCTATTGCATGCGATGCGAGATGCGATGCATGATGCCAAACAAAATCGTTCTTTTCAGGGGTATGATGGAGTGTGACAATGAGACCTGTTTTGCATACCTATAAGAATAATACGAACCATTTCACTAACAGGTGGTTTCATTACGAAATGGTGTGCGAAAAGGGGTTTGTACTCAGAATTCAGAGGAGCAAGTGGAGTAAGGTCTATAAAAAATTTGAGCAGAAACAGAGAGGTTATACTGCTCGTCATCACCTTTCTTCCTTTTTATCTTTAAATACTGTCCCTAATTTAGAGGAGGCAGCAGGAGAGGAGGAGAAAGAAAGAGAGAGAGAGAGAGATAGCAAAAATGTTCAACATTCACCCCTGTGCTTCTTTTGTCAAAAGACCAAAGACCACACAAAGGCTTCACATAAAAATGCTTCTGTCGCATAAAACTCGTATTCTCGACGTGCACTTGACTTCTTAAAATATATAGCCCGGTTGGAGGTCTATTTATTACCTGGTGCAAAAAATTGTGTAAGGTACGTTAGTCGTTATTAACATTCCAACTGTTTTTGACCCGGAGCTGCTCCTTGCTCTTCTTAAAACACTCTAAAGTTTTGTCTTGATTGTCGTGTTTAGAAGGTAATCATAATCATGCACACACAGGATATATTAAATGTTTTAAGAAAATTTACTGATTTTTTTCTTATAAATTAATATGAATCAGTATGGTTCTCATCATATCATTGTTTCAAAATTCCAGTATTGCTAGGAATTTTTACAAAAATCTTTTGCATTTCTTATAGTTTCTTTTATTCTGACTGAGAAGAGCCGGTAATGATATGATAAAACTCTTTAGGAAGCGTAAATATTTGCTAATTTACTTCCTCCAGGCAGCGACCTATCACTGAACTAGTTGAACCCACTAATTACACCTTATCCAATCTAAAATTCTCATATAATTTCC
>JAANSM010002882.1:0-14025 GCA_036850725.1 Orchesella villosa | reverse complement strand
CCAAGTAGCTGAATATTTCGATTTTACCAGTAACTCCGCCCGTTGTTATACTTTGTTTATGTGGACTTTCCATATAAGGCTTGTTGTTTCCTATCAGATAAGGAACTAACAATGTTTCTTTGAAGAGGGTGTTGTGTAGCAAATCTATGTGGTGGCAATTGCCATAAAACAATTTCGAATCACTGTTATTCGATATGGCAAGGCGAATTGTTAATGGCAGAGGTAATTGATAAAGGCTAGCTTCTACAAGTCTGGAAAATGTACCTACAAAAGTAATTCGATCAGTTCCAATAGCAGATATGCAATGAATGGATTGAACTGCACAAATTAAGAGAATTTTGAGCTTCATGGCTATTTGTTCGAAATTGATATGATTTGAATATGTAAATCTTCATCCTTACTTCTACTTCCATGATGTGGCTACTGAATTGAAATTTGTTGCGTCTATCTATTTTTAACGAGAGGTTAAATAATATATCTCCCCTTTAAAATCCATTAAATTTTGCAATAAATAAATCTAACTTCTCGTGCATGAAATTGATCAGCAAACAAAATATGACATTGTGTTAGAGGTAAAGGAGAGAGAAGACTTCATATACATCGGTGATGCATATGCAGTACATTTTTTGCATTAGGTGTGACCACTTTCAGTTCAGTGGACAGTTTAGTGTAATTTATTCATCCAAATGAGGCGATTAGTGGTGAATGACCATGAAGAGTACTCCATAAATTATTACACCGCTCCGATAGTTTGTGACAAGGCCCTGAACTGAATGAAGGACCACTCAATAAACTAGTGCAAATTGCAAATGTGGTTGTTTTTTAGTTTTACGATATGCTTTACGACGAGTATGCTTGCACTGTTATATCTTATCAGAAGATTACTACTTGATAGATAGACTAGAGAAGGATCGCGATTGTGCCTAACATATTGCACGTTGCTGTCGGTGGTATGCCAGCGAAAATACATTTTCTTGTCTTATTTTGTATGCATGAATGCATTCATATTTCAATGACTAGGTATCTAGGTCTTCCGTGACACCTACAAGTATAAGCTCCCAAGACATTTAATAGATGAAAGAGTTGTTAAGCAGTCAATAAATTGACGCAATATGTGTACCTGGAACCTTGTTCATTATTGGCACAATAAAAAATGAGGGAATGAATATATACTTGTAATTGCAATTAAAAGTACATATATTCATTCATAACAGGAAGTTTTGTTTCAAAATCTATCTATATATTATGAATAGTCTGCATGCGTACAGCAGCGTTTGTATCTCAGAATTCTTGTATTAGAATAGAGTGTAAGAAAGCAAGAAAGAAGTTGTAAAATGACTTACAGATACTCAGAAACAATTTATTGTAATTTTGTTCATTAGTTCATCGATTTGTTTAGCAATATATGATACTTTAGGCAAATTTAATAAGAGAAAACGAAATGTAGCGAAGTATAGAAAGCATGTTGCTGACCTTCAATCAGTGAAAGACATCATTATTTCGATTCCAGCCAGCTATGAACAAAAAATAAAATAAAATTAAAGTTTGTAATGGTACGATAAAATAAAGAATACTTTTCCCATCTTTTATTCTAAAAACATATTGAAATGTCAATTGTCGAGTCAAATTATTATTGTTTTCGTCATGAGAAAGTAAAAAAACAATTTTCTAAACTGTCTCCGTGCAGCCACAGCCTCAAACAAAGCAACTGAAGAAAACTTGCTTGTTAGCCCTGTTTTATAAAATGTTGGGTTCAACAATTTAAATTTAACATATAACATTTATACTCTCACATATAGTCGCAGTGTTTAATATAAATGTGACCTTCGATTTAAAATTAATCAAAAGGAAAACAGGGTATCAGTAGGCATGAGCTCATACGAAGAAAATTCTATTTCCAGAGAGGGAAAGTACGTGTCTGTTTTCCGTATTATGATATTTAGTCTGGCACTTTGAATAGTATCGACAATATTTTTCAAGGCAGCAATAAATAAAACCGACAGTCTAAATCCAAACAACAAAAACAAACACGTGTGTCATTATCGTTGGGAAAAATTTTAAACGGGATATCGACTGCTTCGTCCTTCGTCAAATCCAACTAGACAAAACTACGCAACCGGATGACACTTAATGAGATTTTTTTGATTGAGTCTATTAGTTTTACCAGGGCTTTTAAACTTAATTACGAGTATAAGCCCTGGTTTTACTTATCGTATCACAGAAAAAAATCAAAATTAATTTACATTTTGAAGTATGGTTTTAAAACATAATGCTAAACTTAATGTTTTAATTTTTCCAATTTTTCAAGCCGTTCATGGTTTGTGGTTTCAGGAGCATAATTAGTAAGGTTCATAGTCACACTACTTGCTTATTGTTATAAAGTACTTCATTAATACTATTTGCGTAGAAATTTCAAAATTCCTTTCGTACACCATTAAGTTGTTAACTACTGTCGTTATAAAGGTCCCTGCTTGCAAAATTTAGTGGATAGTTTACATTACATTCATGCTCCTCAAATTCTCAACACCCAAAAGAAATTTTTCTGAGTTTTACAATCCAAATTAACGCCAAATCCCTAAACTTAACTTCTCATTTTCGAACTCACATTCAACATTTATGAACAGCAATATGGCTGTCAAATCTCTTCTGCTCAACGTGTTTCTACTACTACTAACTCCTAGTCTAGCGGTTTCAGAAACGTCAGACCCAAAATCTGTCTACAATTTTCCTGTCGTTTCATTTATTCCAGAGCTCCAGTGCACCATTACCCTTCTGCTACAAAAAGATGGATATACTTCAAGTTCACTCTACAAATCCTTTGATTTCATCAGCCCATTTTCCCAAGGATCCAAACCTTATCATAACTTCTTACTGTATAATGATGTTGAAAAATACAACTTTCGTTTAAACGGCATGCTTACCGACAACGTCACATTTGCCAGTGGTAAATGGAGATTTCAGCAGAAGTTTAGCAAAAAGTGTATCTCGTTTTTTCTTTCTTCATCCACTTTAATGACATCTCTTCGGCTAATAGATCGATCTGGATTTGGCCATGATAATCTAGTAGTATTTTATCTACTTTACCCAACGGAAGACATTATATCTGGGTTTCGTGTATATTTCTTTAAACGAGTAAAACACCCCGTACCTTATCATGTATCCGCTCCGGTCGTGCTTGTCACATTTGATAAAGATAAGAACTCAACTACAATCCAAAGTCAAGATGAATCATCCAGTTTATACTACAGTTTATACTGTCATTTTTGTCCGGATGGAAGTAAATTTTTATGGACGTGGTTCAACAATACTTTGGAGTCCATACATCATTCAAAAATTTTGCTAATCCACAATAAAAGGCACAATAAGAATGGACATGGAAATATAGCTTATAGCATTCTTGCCTACGACTCTGATCGATTTATGTTCCATCCAGAATGTCAAATTAAATCTGACGAGGCATATTTCCGGGGAAAACATCCTTTAAAGTGTGGAATAAACATTATTCACGCGACGATGCAGCAAGTTTTAAATGTGACATTAGTGGGTCGTCTCGGAAAAGTAATGATCAGAGGCAGGTCAATACGAACATTAATGATGTCGACTCGGCTTCATGACTTGGACTTTCGGATTGGTTTTTTGGCAACTGTATCCTATGTTTTGTTACGAACTTTGACATATTCTCTTATTCACTGCATTTCTGAGTCAAAAGTTACGCTTTTAAGATGGGATATATATTTTAGAGCTTTTGATGTATCCATATGGCTAAGTATATTCTTGATATTTATTATGTATTCATATCTCACGAGAAATCTAAGACGAGGGGTTGATATAATGTGGACACTTTTGAATCAGAGTACTGCACTAGTTCATTCAAGAAAATTTCAGTTTTTCTTCTTACTTGGGTTAACACTAATAACCAACGTTTTATCAAAGCATAATTGCCACAGACTTTTATAAATTCGGCAGTCTTGATAGTGTGGAGATGTTGCTGAAGAAAGGTTACAAAATTTCTGTGAGCAACGTGGAGACCTTGAAGCAAGCGCTGGATCCTAACCTCATGCCGCAAAAATATCGAGGCCTTTATCAGCATTACAATAAATCCTTTATCACCCAAGTCAATCCTCTTCGAACTGGGTTTAATGTGAGCGAGTTTCTTGGGAAAATGGTGCGTAATAAGGTGATGCTAATGCAACATAGCGTTGATGCAGCCATGCTTCCACTATTTGGGGAGCAAATTCGGAGGATTGATAACAAATATTGTGGCTCCTTTCCTTTCCCACTGGTGCCCACTTATGTTGGCATATATCACTGGTTATTTTTGTCCGGTGGTGCACACGAAGTCATTAGAAGAATGTCTGACCATGGCATAATTGCTAGGAGTATAGTTTTTTATATGCATGCAAGGGTAATGCACGTGAAGGAAAAATCAAAATTGTATTCTTCTAAATGGTCGCGAGTTGTTGCTGATCCGAAAGAATTCGGATTTAGTGCTTCGATGAGATATGTTTGCATTGCACAAGGGGCTGCACTTGTAATTATTACGGTGGGATTTCTAGTAGTTAAATATTGGTGTAAATTGAGAGGTTGCACTACTGGTAAAACAAGTGTTGAAACGGTAAGCTCAGTGATGTTCCTGACCGAGAAATACAGTTCGATAAGATGTAAAGGGAAAGGTATTGACACAAAAGGCCTTAATTAGCAATATGTGATGATGATGAATATGAGTACTTGCAGTTAGTATTATTATACTAGTTCTATTCTAGTATTCTAGTATTAAAACAGTAAGAAATATTAGTAGAACAAATGACCTACAAAACTATTACAAATTTTCAAGATGTACTCAAAGCTTTTAGAAATTAAAAATAAGTCTTCAGTATGTGTAAGCTATCGCATGTATAATGTCTTTTAATTCGCATTTGAATAGTAATACTAAACTAAGACTTCATTCGTAGGTAATGGATAAACTCTCAACGTGTGTGTGTGTGATAAGAAATGAAAGGTATTTTATTTTTATTACATTATTTCAAACATTGAATTTCCACGTGCAAGATCTGATGACTGTATGCTATTCAACATTTATTCAACGGTTAAGATATTTTTATGCTGCTAAATGAGTTTTAGCTTTTGCGTCTCTTCAACATAAGTTGATAGATGTAATGATGGGATGAGGAACATGAAAAGTTATATGATAGTTTTAGTTTTATACTTTAGTGAATAACACGCACGTACACAATACACAGGTATGTAATTTTGGATCGCGTCGACTATAATAAAATCAATAAATCCTGTTTGTTTAGTATTGTAAGAGAATGAGAAGCCTTTGATTATGTATTTATTCAACTAAGCAAGTGCACGTAATGATATATTGGGGTTTACAAAACTAGGTCAACCTCTGCCGGCAATAAATTAGTTACCGAAACTGATTTAATTTCATGAATTTATTTGTAAGCAAACAAAATTTGCACACTTTCAGGAATTTACATTTCAACTCGCTAATAATTTGTAGACTGCATTTCTTTTTACTTATATAGCCTTTTAGTTTAAAATGAAGGAGATACTAATTTTGAGCTATGCTGTGCATGCATCAAAATAGGCAGGCCTTTGAAACCGCAAGGTCTGAGCCTAGGCTTATATACTAAAACTTGATATGTTCGGATTTTAGAATGCTGAAAAAGTCTGCAAACTATTTAACGAAGTGTGAAAAGTTGCATTCAGTATAATTTTTGATAAAAAAAATGCACTTCATCACACCTCCGCCCCTTCCCCCTCCCGTAAATACCAGCAGGTGGTACGTGATTCGTTAATATTAGATTATATGCAAAACAACTATTTTCATTGCTGCTGAATCCAATTTCAACAGTGTATAACTACATGCTTCTGTAATGTTAGACAATGTCATCCTTACTTCTCTTCTCCATCCAATTTCAACTCTGGTCTAGCCCTTTCTTTGCCTTCAGCTTTAGCTCATCAAACAGCAAAATTGAGCTGAATTAAAAACTGCACAAAAATATCCAGCCAGTCTTAATTTTTTGCATGCACTGTCAGTCAACAAAAACCAGCTTTGGTGATGTGATATCATAAATATTTCTCCAAAGTTTCAGGTTAACTTTGTTTATAGATATTAGCCGCAGCCGCATAAAAATTTATAGCTAGACATTTTTATAAGAGCACATCTTTTATACCAAATTTTCAGATAAATGCAGACGCGGTGGAATGCCTCAACTCAGAGTATAGGCAAAGTTGATTGACTTGATGGGATTATTCAGAAGTTCAGCACCAAATTGCATTGGCACTACTGTATTTTCTCAACTTATTTTTTGCCATATAACGAACCAAACGAAAATTCTCCATCGAATCCGTCTATACTTGCAACTCTTCATCCAAATGTTCATGTCTTGTTAAAAAAATACGACATTGGCTCTTAAGTTTCCTAAGGAGGAAAGTCAACAGTCAGAAACGTTCCATGCGCTATTGACTGTGCACTTTCGTACCTACATGAATGCATATAAGTATATATTACCATTACCACACAGAAGGCTTGCGAGTTTGAACGTGCTGACTGGCAGCTTAATTACATATCCTTCCTTCTGTTTCCCTTCGACTCTGTACATAAAGTACACACTCCCAAAAATTCTGTCCGTATGTCTATTACTTGCATCCTTGCATGTATACGTTTTGTTCTCAAATTACTTTTCTAAATTCTAAACGTTATATAAGCCATATGAAAAGCGTATTATGGCTGGAGGCTAGAAATGTGGCTAGAAAAAAGCATCGGGTTTAGATGAATCTTTAACATTATATCATACACACATATTATATGTATATACACATGCAGTAGTCTCCATTAAGAGGAGCAACAGGTTCCTCTTCTCGCAACATCCGATCCTCCTGATCCTGAGTTGAAACTGAAATATCACTACTACCAACTACTCAACTTCTACTAAGCCTCCATTCAATAGAGCTTATAATGACTTTAGCAGTGATGTGATGTTAGGAGCTGCTGTATAATGTACACATTCATGCATAGATATATATATTTGTAATAAGAGCTACAGCTAAACCAACAGCAGCCCTTTACATTTTACTCTTTACCAAGAAAGCTGTTTATAACAAGCATGTTAAAATACCTTTAGGCAAAAGGGAGAGATGTAAACGAGATAAACATCTTTTGCATCATCATCATAATATGCAAGTACATTTATGTATGTATGTATGTATGAACAAAAAAAATATGTGTATGCAGACATACGTTTGACTTTGACTCAAATGCTCTGTTACTTGCACATACATTCCTAAAAATGGTGAGCAAAGCAAGTTAATATTCTAACTTAATATATAATCCAGTAGCATAATATTCTGCTCAAGAAGATGCTTCTGTGGTGGTGGAGAGTGGTGACTTGTCTAGAAAAAAAGAGTACAGGTTATATCACCAGCATTAAGAAAGAGGTCTTTATTGAAAACGTCTAAGAATATATAGAGAGACTCTTTTAGTACACCATAAGGAATTGGAGAAGGGGAGAAAAGGAGTTTCATATTGCTAAAGGTATGTGTCTTCACTGTCTTCATGAAGATCATCATCATGATCATCCTCATGTTGTGACTACATATTTTTAAAGAGAAATATCATCAGCATCATGTGTGTGATGTGATGTGCTCATCATCATCATTCAACAGTGCCACTTGTGTTACTACTTTACGTTTTTATTTCTCTCTCCATCAAGCTCCAGCTTGGTTGCAGTACTGTAACAAGATTTTGGGATGCTGAAATAAAGGAATTTTGTGTACTCATCTCATCATTATCAACGATTGATTGGGTCGTCACATCGTTTCCTGTTGTGACATCGAGAAAAGAAGCTTCAGGTTAAAAAGAAGTTTCTCATATTTAGCCAAGAAAGTGAGTAACGTCAACAAGATCATTTTTATCCTTCACTCAAACAAGCGTCATTTATATGTAAGCAAAGCTCTTTTTTTTAAATCGTGAAGAATATACCAATTTAGGACTGTACGTGCGTGAAAGAAATTGTGATCTGCATAATCTTCTTGCAGCAGTTCACTTCTATATATAGGGGTTACGTTGCAGGTAAACTTAATAATATGTAGATTGTGAATGTGTTATAAGGTCTCAGTTTGACTGACTGATCTTTATGAATTATGTGATTTCCACTTCACTGAGGCAGGGGCATCAAATTCACTTGTCTTCGTTTCATCTTCATGTTGACAACATGATTAATTCCATTTTTCAAAACACAGTCTGCACGCAATCGCAGAGGCTATGAATACACGTTGTATATAGACTCGACACGATTACCCAATCATTTTCGAAGATGCAAACCTTTTACATCGTACATCTTTCATGCTATATACATAAGTAGTAGCTATAAAGGAACTGTTTTAGAGGAAAGATTTTTATATACATTAAACTTTAGTCAACACTAATAAATCTTTGGATAATCTCTGTTCATACTTTTTCAATGCAGTTGAACGAATTTATAACACGTACAAATGAAATATATATATACATAAACTTATCATATATCAATTGCAGTGACCTATCAATATATTGCAGCAACTATTTGCATATATTACTTTATCAGGCAAAGTAAATAATAATACATAAGAAATACATGCAAGGTCGGAATGAGGATAAAATATTTTGCCAGACACATTTTATACCATTCGCCATTTAACAGACCTCGTGGAAAATGTAGAGTTGAATTAATTTTTTTTTCTTTTACAGACGAATCAATTAAATACGTTTTTTTGAATCTGCAGGGCAATTAACGAAGTTATTTAACAAAGAAAACCTAAGAAATGGTAAGTTTTGATGATGATAACTTTTAATCCGTACCATGCATATGGTTAATATAATACCGTTTTTATTTTCCAACCACACGAAGAAGATTCAGCATCAGCTCCAGCTGAAAGCCACCCCTTACTCCCTCTCCAAACGGAATCTGGCAGTGGGAATGGAGGTTCTGAAACATCAGCCCAACACCCTGGACCATCCAGTAATCCAAACCCAGCGAGTGATGATGACGTGACAGACGACTCCTGCAGAAGATCCACCCCACCTTGTGCTGATGACGAAGGGGTTATAAGTAGTGAGCCAAAATCTGGAGGTGAATACACTGCAATCATAGAAATGCTAAAGGATGCCGAAAAGGCTGCAAATGATCCGGACTATGAAGAGAAAGTTCATGCAAGGAAATTCGGAGCAATCAAGTACAATCCGAGAAACCAGGAGAGCTCATTCGGACCAGTGGATTACTGCTGTGCATTCTTTCAATGCTGCGCTGTTTGCATCGAAGGCTGATCTCCGAGTTTTGGTGGAGAAGAAAAAGCAATGGCAGAAAACATTAACTTGTCATACCATGAAATATCGTAACTGGAGAAAAGTGCCCTTATTGTTTTTTAATCAGTCGAAGGCCGAAGGTGTCTTACACCGACATGGATATTTTAATTGTGAAAACATACAAACGAAGAATTTTAAAACGAATATATAATATATATATTTTATGTAGCTATTTTAGTGGGATCAGTAAGCATTTTGTCGATAGGGATGGATTATTTTGGAGTTTGGTTTAGATTTACAAAAAAGTTTTACTAGTAAGTTAAAAAAAATCCCGTACTGCGGTCTTTCAATATTTCAATGAATTAATGTACAATACAAAAACAATCTTCCTATTTACTAGGCATGGAGTGCCCTATATTCACTGTAATATGCATGAGTAATGCATAAGGTAAAAGGTAATGTTTGTCTGTATTTTATTACCCTTGTTAAATTGTGTTCCACTATATTAGTACGCTACAAGCTATCTATGCAATATATATAAATATAGTGTAGTATATAGATAATGACTTAAAATTGCACACGGGACCTGTAAACTTTGAAGAGCAAAGACAAGGAAAATCTCTCTATATCTCAATCTCAATGCATGATTTATTCCTTTTTCATATCCTTATGATTACCCTATTACTCGTATATACTACATTATGCTTTCTTGTATAGTTAGAATTAGACCAATAAGTTTTTGACAGTGGTTTTCTCTTTCTCAAACTTCTCTAAACAGGTGAATTTGTTTTAAACTTATAGACACGTAGTTCTTCGTTTTCAATTGAATTGATTCTTTATGTATAAAATGTTATATTGAGTCATTTCAACATAGTTGTAGCTGAAACAAGCCCTTTGTAATAGATTTATAATAAATTCATACAATCGAATAAAATATGGGATGATTTGTGTTTCGAGAAAATAGACACTATATACAGTCTTTGGTATACAAACGAAATAATGCAAACTTCAATTTCAAAAATCAAATACTGGAGTCAGTTGTATATTAAATATACAACTTTATTAAATTAAACAACTATTTTAGTTTTATCATGACATAATACATATCCATACTTTTTCTGCAGCCATCTACGATAGAATTAAACTAAGATTTAGAATATATATATATATTTGGAATGGATACATAATTGCAAAAAATTATTCATTTTTAAATTTTCTTCGGATTTTGACTTGAGCCGTGGTTTGCTTTGGTGTAAGTATGCGCATATAATATGTTTTTCCCTTATGTATTAAGTCTAGACATATTTTTGCAATAATTTTAATTAGACGGTTCGTTTGAAACATTCTTTCTCAATTAAAAATCGCTCGATATTTTGTGTCATCATAAATATTATTTATATTTACATCCCGTTCATTGGGATCGTCAAATAAATGGAAAAAATTGGTTCCAATATGAAACCATTATGCGGATTCGCATCTACACGATTCATCATGACACAAATAAATAAGATGAAGACTAATAGTAATTTAAACCGAAGGCATTTGTAAGTGGCAATTGCAATGGAAATATATTATTAAAGATATTTAGTTAGTAATCACGAAACTTTCATAACGCTAAGTTAATTTGGGGAAACGTGATTATATATATTTGTAGACGTGAACATTCTTATCTGACAATAACAAGCATAAATCTCGAGATCAAAATTTTGATAGCCACATACAATATGATTCTGAGGATGCGCCGTTTTGTGCCTGAAAACTTTGTTCCGTCATGGGTATATTCAAAATGAGGGACTATATGTACTACAAATTTATATGTATCCAAAATGATCGGGTTAAGAAACATTTTTATTGAGTTTTTTAAATTCTTATCGAGGAACAATGTGTGTTTATTTTTAAATTTTATGATGCGATATGAAACTGCGTCTTCACATGAACTTTAAGACAACACAGAAAACACACTCGGCAAGAGATACTTAACATAAAATTTCCTTTGACACGTAACATTTTTGTCACTTTGTCTGGTGTCACGAAGAACTTAAAATTCATTAAAAAACATAGTATTTATTTAGGCATAACATAAGCTCATGGCTGCGTATTTTTTCCACCATTTCCAGTGAGTTTACAACGGCTGCGGCTGTTCGGAAGAAGGTAGAGGTGGAGAAGGAGATGATGCATCGGTTGGTTGATCAGGGGCAACTGAAGATGAGAGAGCGATAGGGACTGATGTTGTAGTAGTGGTTGCGGTGGTTGTTATCTTTGTTGTGATATCAAAGTTTATTGGTTTCGACGTAGTCGTTGTTATCTTAGGACCCATAGGAGGATGAGTTTCGGAAAGCTTCACCAAAAGACCCAGCGTTGCCAGCAAAATCAAAATGGATATGAACCTATAGGACATGTAAATGCAAGCAGAAAAATCTCTGAATTTTCGGCTACGCTGACACATTTTACTTTATAGAATTGGTAATGTTTTTGTTCTCAAAAGTTTACTTACGTAACACCAATAAACACAATCCAGTGGAACTTCTGACTTCTTGGGTTATCCAATCCCAACAAATCCCCTTGTTCTTCTGGATCATATCCTCTTCCATTATATCGATGATTGTAGTGCCAGACTGGGTCACGAAGCAAAGGTCTTCGCTCATCTTTCAATCCTGACCTCTCTGAAAAGGGCATTTTGGTCAATTGTCACACTGTGTGTGAAACTTAAGACATAATTTTTATTGTGGTAATTAAACAAATAGCAAATGCTATTCGATTTCAACAAAATGAGCTAAATAAGCGCTATAGCTTCTAGCAATGTTTGCGAACTGCGTTTCAACCAACTGAACCGAAAACAAACAAATTCACCATATTGAGATGCGATGTAAACAACCTGAACTAAAGCAATAGGCATTAAAACCTGGGTTGTGCATATCTAATACTATAGTGCATAACCACAACCTCTAAACCATGAGATATGAGTATGAATAGTATACAATGTCACACGGATTGAGCCCCATGAATACCAGCCAACCGACAAGGGTTGTTTCGCTTGTATAGCAGCTGAAGCATACACCTTATATTAATTTTTATTATCGTTATTAACAAGCACCTGATCTAATGTATAACAAAGTCGTATGCACATCTCAAGAAAAAGAAATACTTCGCAAAAATACATATTGGGGATGGGATTGTGGTTAATGTCTGTTGATGAATAAAGTGGACAACAAGCAGCTGGCCAAATATTTTTCTGCAACCTTTTCTTGTTTCAAAGTTAGGATTCTCCCATGTCCTGGTGCCTGGTGTGGTCGGAAACATAATACGCATTCGTTTAGAAGAACCAGAAGCCTTGCACTCTCCTTTATAAGGCTTCTGGCTTCAGGCTTCATTTTCATCATGCCTGCATTTTATGTCTTTCTTTTGCAACAACGAAAGAACCAGAGGATGCAGCATGAACGACTAGGTTTACAAGTACACAAGGTGTTATATTCAAGCAGCCAAAGAAATGCTGTGATGTGATGTGTAATGAATTTGTCCGAAAAAACCAACATTATATAACTAATAACAAAAACTGTATGTATGTGTATATGAAACTCAACTCCTTTTTAAAGTGAAGAGTGAACAAGACAATAGGACAACGACATAACAATATGGAGCAATGCACCTCCAACTCCAACCCATCGCAAAGACTCGACTTCAAGTTCAGTTTATGCCTATATTTTCAAAACGAAATAGTTATCAAATAACGGACTAAATATTAACTTTAATGACACTTTACGCATTACTTCATAAAAAATACCATGTTTTCAAATCAATAATTCATTTATCCGTCCATTCATCGCAATTTTACATTGATACAATATAAAATGAAAGCATTATATTTTATACGCACGGGTAAAAAAAGCTGAGGTCAGAAGCCTCCACAGTTGGCAAAGTTCTCCCAGCAATCTTACATGGTTAGAAGAAGTTTTTGAAACTTACATCATAGCTCATAATTCAAATTTATGAGTTCATGAAATGTACTTAAGCGCAACCATAATTGGCAATAAAACATTTTTGTTTTGTTTTTAAACATAGTTTACTTTTCTATCTAAGACTTCATTCCCTTCAGTAGCCAGCATTCTTCAGTCAAGCTAAACAAAATGGACTGATTTATGCTTTCATGCATATTATATTACTACTTGGTTAAATATTTATTAAAATCAATGTATCCAAAAGTCAAAGATATTGGATTGCGTAATTTCTTTGAACAAAATAGTCTGCACAATATGTATTTTACTCTTTCTTTCTTTCTAAATTTGATTGATGAAGATACAAACAGCAGCATTTAAAGATTCCGATGTTGCATATTATTATGTAGAGTTTTAGATTATAAGGTACACACTTTGCAGTTCACACCAAACCAACTTCACTTTCTAAAAGCTGAAGACGTGATGCTGATGCTATATATGCTGGTAGTATTGCTGCTACGGTTTAACTGTAGCAAAAAAAACTGGGGTAATATCACAGCTCAGCATCCTCTCATTCATGATTCATGGAATGAAATCCTCAGACATAAGATTGATCAGTTGCATCTTTGTGCAATGTAGACAGTAGTCAAAACATTATATATGATTTGATTTATATGTAGCAGTAGAAGAGAGGGGGGGATACAGTCTCATCTGTCTCGTCCCATGTTAAAACCTTAACATGGGACAGTATACCCCTATTGTTTAGCATATAAATGAGCATATGCATATACCAACCATGTA
>JAANSM010002881.1:0-14027 GCA_036850725.1 Orchesella villosa | reverse complement strand
AACGATTAAGCTGAAAATCAGTGTTTAGGGATATTTTCAACTACTCCCAAAACCTTTTCAGTGTGGAGGCATGTCGTTAAAGTCCTGTTGGCAGGTTTATATTTATCTTTTACCCTTTGTGGTATCATCTCGTTCATAACCACGAGCAGGCACAAATACTTTCTCATATTTTGCCAATAACAATAGTCCTATATGCAAGTATTTAAACTTCGCGCGTATCCTGTGATCATATGGTTTTAATATTCAACTGGAATTTATGATATGTGTATCAATCCTGTATAAAAGAGACTTGTTGTGCACTATTATACTTCCTATGCTTATTTCGTAATATGGAAAATTGTGAAGAATATAACCTTCAGATATTTTTATTGACTCTAGCAGATATAACTCAATACACCATTCGCATTCGCCATTTATATTGACTCATTTATCCATTTCTGATTTACATTTTAATCATGAAACTGTGAAATTTTATTTAAAACGACAAGTTTTAATTATTAGTTAGTATAGTTGTGACGATTTTTTCAGTTATCAAGTTAGTTATCAGTTATAGTCTAAAAACGAAAAAATAATTTAATTTAGTCAGAAGTTTCAAGTTTTGGTAATTTAAATTAGAAATTCTATTAATATTTCTTAATTCATGTTTAAAAAAGCACAAAATTGAAAGTGCCAAAAAAGTGAAAGCTAAAAGCCAACCGTGGATAACAGCCAACAACTTTAACCGATGAGCTGATTACAGTAACTGGTGACGGATTACGTGAATTAAAGCTTAATTGGTGATGTTGGTCGTGGTATATGGTGTGTATGGCTATCAGTTGTCAGTCAACCGCTTGTAAATCTGGTTTGGTTTGATAGTGACGATTCGGCGATAAATTTTGTCAATTATTGTACTGGTGACTGGACTGGTATGTTAAATGTTGTTGGTGAAAATAATTTCATAAGTTAACGATTAAAATTTTTTAATGTGTTTGCAGAAAGGAGTTGAGAGCTGTGAGTTTACATGTGACGGTTGTTGGATTATTTCTAGGTTCTGGACGTTACACTATCCTTTTTTTGTTTTTCCTTTTAGTTAGAGTTCTAGAAGGTCTGTGTTTTAATTTGACTTTTTTGTTTGATCTGTATTTAATTTTGCAGTCATACATCCTGGCAAAGGGCACAAAATAGTCAGCAGTTTACAGCACAGCAGAAGTCTTGCAACCAGCTCTACCAAAATGGAAGAAAATGAAAAACTTCGTCAAGAAATAGCGCACCTTTCGAGTAAAGATTTTTACTGCTACTTTAAACATTAATCTTAAAATATATTTATCACAAAATTCATGATCCGTTTCTTTTTATATTCTTTACTTTTGCACTTGTCAGATCTAATTTCCCAAAATAGTGAAAGTGAGAGAGCTCCTTTTACTTTTACCAATCAAACAACCTTGTACAACAAAAACACAATCCGATATCCAGATAGATCTCGACGTACTTTAATCAATCGAAAACAGTTGCCTCAATACCGTAATCCCTTTCAATACATATTGACTGATCAATATGTTAGTCAGACTTTTCCTAATCCACGTCTTCGCCAAGCTATACCATCTTCTTCGCCCAATGCAGGTGAAGGTATGGCTATGCATGATGCCGATACAAACTCACGTGATATTACGTTAGGGTCTAGTGTTAGAAATGATTTTAATCCGTATGTTTTGAAGAGAGTCCATCCAATTGTTCCACCTATTAGCAGTACAAAGTTTGCAAATTCATCTTCACATGGGAATTTGAATTCTTTACTAGTTTCTAATAATGAGCTTTCAACAAGTTTTCCGATGATGTCAACGTTAGGTAGTTCTGTTCTTTCAGCATCGGGTATTGGCGTTCGCCCTCATATAAATCCCGCACACAATGCATTTAGCATGCTTAAAGAAGCCTCCTGCTTAGCCGTCTACGGTAACAATTCGTCAAATTCTTCGTCAATTTATAATCAAAGTGACACTTGTTCCAACGCGAATAAATTATTTGGAGTTAGTGCACCTACAACTAGCAACTCCAGCAGCTGTCCCAAGTCTGCCTCAAAGCCATGTACTGTTAGAACAAAGTTTAAATTAGACAGGCGACTGAAATGTACTCCAATAGTTAGCGATGGTAGGAGAGCTGGGGATATTGTCCAAAAGACACGATTAATCAAACGTTATTCTATGAGATTAGTTTCCAACTACAAACCCAAGTTTAGTAAAGGTAGCTATTTTTATAGACACTCTTTAAAAAAGTCTATAGCCCATTTTCAAAAGAGGTCTAGAATTTCAGTCGGTAATGACACGAGAATTTGTAGAACTGGACAGCGGTCGGTTCCTGGTACTGGAGGTATTTGAAATGTGCATTTCTTGAGAGCTTTTGAAATATTTGCTTTATTGATTGCTTCGAGTTAAACTGTAAGGCTGAATGTTTCAAGTGTATGTTTTAAAAAAACAGGAAAGCCTAAGCTAATCGTTAGCATTAGTGGAAACAAATATATAAGCAAGAAAGGAGGAAAGTCCCTAAAACGTGTGAGGTCAGGAAGCTTAGCGGTTGTTAACATAAGCGGAAGTCAGTTTGTTAGAAAAAATGGAGGCAGGTCTTTAAATCGTTTGAAAGGCTCCTTTTCCTTAGAACTGAAGTCGTTACAGCCACAGCCCTTAAATCCTGGGTTAAGATTAGCTCAGTAAGTTTAATAGAGGTACAACATAACTTAATTGTGCTTTTTAGTATAACTTTGATCACTTATCGGGAAACTTTTATAATGTGAAGACGCGCTGTTGTGAAGTCAAAGCTTACGTTGTCACAAAGAACGTGGCAGAAGAAGCGCTTTTGTGTATTCTACAGTCGTTTTGGGGAGTGCAAAACAAAAGAAGGTGGAAAATGCCCATACCTTCACGATCGAAAACAACTGCTAATATGTCCGAAGTGAGTATATTATAATAATTATTAAAGACCAGATCGTAGGCAGAAGTTGAATATTATATGCATATGCATATACTATCGTCTTCTGAGTCTAGAAGACGTGAAATCTTGCTGTATTAGTATTATTCAAGGTTTAATTATTCCGATTTTCTCCATAATTTTGCTTTAGATTCATTGTAGGTAAATGTACATCAACCGATTGTAAATTGTCGCATGACTTGAAACTAGGAAGGATGCCACCTTGTCAGTTTTATAACAAATCGGAATGTTCGAGACAGAATTGTCCGTATCCACATGTCAAAGTCACCCCGGTTCCGAAGAAGAATCCTTCTAAAACTGTATGCGAGTATAGCGTAGTTTCAATTGAAGATTGAAGTGTTTCATCGTTAACCTATTTTTTACCTCATTCTGTCAGCGTAAAGTATGTGACATCCACATCCGTAATGCATGTTTTATTTATCAATCAGGGCAAGGAAACTGAGCCGGAGAATCAAAAGAAAAACGCCTCACCACGAAGACGCAAATTATCACTTAAGAGAGAGAAACCATCTCCGAAGAAATTGAAGCAGAAGAAACCCAAAGTTAGTAATTCTAAAGAAATGAAGGCTAGGTATTACGAACAGTCACCGGATTCTCAACCAACGGTGTCCATAATTCCAAGAAGATTTCCGAAAGAAGTCTCCCCTGATTCTGACATTAGCCTTAACAAGAAGGTGGAGATATCTGCTAATTGTTTAGCTCCTTCAAATTTATCTCATCATCAGTCTGAAGGTAATGCTAGTGGAGAAAGTGGTCGCAGATCGCGACTTATGAGTCGCATTTCTCGTTTAATTGAGAAAACAAAGAAGAAAGAATCAGACGCTCCGGACTTTTTGCCATTTAATTAGTGTTTCGTCGTGCTTCTTCTCCTGTAAAATCTGTGGGAAGTAGTAACACAGTTTTAATGGTAAGTTACGGTGATGTTGAAGTTGAAGTGTTTTAGTTATGAGTGGTACAAACGTTTAACACACTACACAATTCCCCTGTGATAAAAAATATGCCTTTCTGATGATATCGTGTTCTCTTTCGACAACCTTAGCGGAAATTTACGTATTTTTTGACATCGGTACAACCTGAATATTGTTGTGTCATAAAATGTCTTTCTTCGATTGGGCGTCGCGCGTCGATGGCTCATCGACATTGCGTCGGGCTCAGATGATATTTTATACCATAACATATTCCGCAGCATCAAAATATTTATAGATCGTATTTTATTCAATTTTATAGGATAGTTTTTAATAAATATAACTTATTATATGTTAAATATATTGTAATTCGATTAAACGGAACTAATAAAGCTTACAGGCCTCGCAAATAATTGAACTTGAAGCAACTTATTACCTGCCTTAATGCTATTTAGTTTATATCATTGAATTAAATCGAGTACGACGACATATCGATAGAATTATTACAAGTGCACGTAGAACAAGAACAGATACAGGCTTATGTTGGTAACATTAATTGTTTCATAAGGTTCAATTTTTGCATTTTGTAACTCTTCATTCAATGCTACTCTGTACCCCTCCGTAAAGATTGATACCATTCTTATGCATATTTAAATCATGTCGTGATTCTTGCTAACAAAATGCTAAATATAGATTGTATTCAGTGGCTACGTACAGTTTGATAGCTAGTACTAGTGCTGATTCCCTGCAAAATCATTCTTTGGTTATTTTAAGTTAACATGTTTCTTGGAAGAATTGCTGTTAATATGTGATTCCTTTGCATCGATAAAGTTTTTCTCTGGTTGCATTGATTACTTCGTGGTCAGTAAGAATTTGACGAGAACAGTGTATAAGAATAACGTTTTCTAAATTGCGGCAGTTACTTACAATCGATAAAATTCCTTTCTTTGACAAAGCTGAACAATTACTAAGATTTAAAGAAACTAAGCTGGGAAGTCGAAACGCAGTAAGCCAGGTTAAATCACTTAAATTTTTGCAGTGACTGAGATTAAGACGTTGGAGATCTAAAAACATTGACTTTAATTAACCAACAATTCCAGACATAATTTACTCTGCAAGTGAAGAAACTTTTTTTGTGAAGTGAAAGTACCTGTCAGATTTGATAAATTAGGCAGACATGTTGCTTGGTTTAGCTTAAGTTCATCCACTCCAGTTTGCTCTTCTAACGTAGATGAGGTTAAAGCTAAGTCAGATATGCCAGCTGCTTCTAAGTTCAGATTTACCAACCGTTTCAAGTGAATAATGATAGTTTGAACCATTTCATTATTCACAAGGGATGAACAATTTCCAAGGTCTAAGAATATTAAATTAGTGAGACACGGTATGCATTTCATCAAGTATTCTCGGTTAACTTGCAGGTCTCCATTCGGCTAAAATGTAATTAGTAAATTCACCATATCAAAATCATACATTTTTTTCATTATTCACAAGGGATGAACAATTTCCAAGGTCTAAGGATATTAAATTAGTGAGACACGGTATGCATTTCATCAAGTATTCTCGGTTAACTTGCAGGTCTCCATTCGGCTAAAATGTAATTAGTAAATTCACCATATCAAAATCATACATTTTTGAACTCGACGTCTGACGTTGTAGTAGGAAAACTTACTTTAATTCCATTTAATGACAGTGAAGTTAGATGATGATAGTGTGTAAGATCTTCATGATTTAACTGGAATTCGAATCCAGTGAATCCATCCAGAGTCAGCTCCTGTAAATTTGGCATAGTGTGAAGAAATTCCAGGTTTGTGAAAGTATGTGAATCGTGGGCTGAAAACTTTTCCAGCCCAAACAAGTTTGTTGATAAAATATCAGCAGAACTAAGTTTGCATCTACCTGTATTAAGGAAAGAGCATTAGATCCAAAGCCCCATATTATAGAATACATACAAATTGAAATATAATGGATTAAATCTAAATAGGCCCAAATTAATTACCTAATTCCAATTTTACTAACGATGATTGAAATTTACTTATAAAATCTCTGACATCCGCAGTTTTAAGCTCTGGACTTTCCAGGTTCACGACTTCCCATTTAATATGATCTATTGTTAAATATTCGTTTATAGGGTTGCGGTTTTTTTTAAACTTAAATCAAGTTGTAATTAGTAATATAAGAAATAATTCAAATAACAACTGGTAAGTACTATACCTAAGTTTAAAATAAGATTCATTCCCGTAGAATTTAATTTCATTCCAAAGTTAAAGTTCTTCATATGTCGAGCTTTTTCAGTCGACAAAAAATCATTGCATAAAGTATGAAATGATAAAATATGGTCGCTATAAGGTATTGGACGAGGTGCACCTGCTCATTATTAAGAACCGCAATATTAGATTTCAAGATAGGTCAGATAAGCAATAAATACTAATTGATAATTGATTGCATTAAAAATTACTTGCTGGGTAAAATCTGTTGTGCACCGCTTTCATGAAAACCATATTCACACAGTCACTTAAGTCAATACTCTTAAGCTTCCTCGTTTTCAGTAGGATTGAAAACAAAATGCTGTCTGTGAGATTTCTAAAGCCAAATATATTTTAATTTCATTGCTTCCGGTATTAGAAATGTACGTGGTCCATGTAATTGTGTAGCGTTCATTCTTACTGATTTTTTGAGAGATTTAGGGACTCCAAGTTATCTAAACACAATATTTCGTGCAGCTGAATGAAGTTTCCTCCCATAAGAAAGTATTTATCACAGTTTACGAGTCCTAGGTGTTTTAAGTTAGGGCATCCAAGCAAGAAATCCTAGAATTTGCAATACACAATACATTATTATTTTCGGCAATGATAAGTTATGTTGAAACGATAAATACGTGATAAATTGCTATTTCCAATGGCGGATTATTGAATAATAAATAAAAACTTCAAACTTACGGCTTGCTCGGAATTCACGGTATTCCTGGGTATTACTGACGATTTATAAAAATCCAAATGGGTAATAATGTCACTGTACAATGTCCAAAATCTCATCGATTGTCGGGTAATGTCAATTTTATGGAAATGAAAGCTATTGAAAACAGGATCCAAAGGAGAATCAGCAAGACACATTAACTCATCCGATGATATGCGAATTTTCACACGGTCCACCAAACAATCTGTACTGTTTATGCGATGCATCCAATCCACACAAACTTCTCGAGCTATGAGCATATCCCGGACGGACATAAATGACAAGATCTTTTCCAGTATCTTTAGAACGTAATTAAAACCAAAATACATTAAATCATAAATAAACACACCTAATTAACAAGTAAGTATGAAATCCTTATTTATATCCATAAACAAATGGTGTTTACTATTTGGTTTCAAAAGATTACCTCATTGGGAAACAACAAATTTCCTCTAAGGGACACAATGTCAGCATCCCCACCCTCGTCATTCTTTACCCCATTTTCTTCCAGTCCTCTCACCCCCACGTCGACCTCCGAGGAAGCAGTACTTGCGGTTGTGCCCATAACTTGCTGTCAATTACTAATACCTATTTGAAGTCCACTTGCCGGCATCTGTATCCAGTATCTGTTGGATGAGAAGATTTAGTTCAGGTGTCAGGCGAGGTAGAGTTCCAAAAGTGAAAAGTCACAAAACCTTCAGTTTTCTGAAGAACAAGTCATCTTGCACTCGTTACTTCCAACTTAATTAATTATTTTTCCAGTTCGCTTTCTCTCCCATATCGTTCAGAGATAAGAAAATTGTAATACATGCTAGCACTCCCTTTTAGCCCTTAAATGTTCTGTTCCAGATAGTAATTAGTAATTATGCATGCATGTACACTATTTTGTGAATAGTGTATTTGGTTGTCTTCTCACTGCACTCCCATCACATCATCATCCATATGATTTCCCAGATGCATACAAATTACAAAGGCATCACATGTTTGTGCATTGATGCAATATCGCATCGTTTCATGAGAATAGATCATTCATTCCCGTCTGCATGTATAAAACCAAAACAGCAGAGCAAACTTTTATCCAGAGCATTGAGTTTCAGAATGTTGGGGGCTACTTCTATTTTCAGGATATCTCGTGCGAAAGTTGTACGATGTGTGTGTGATGTGATGACTGTGATGTGAAATATGCGATCACTATTCTGCTAGAATTTGGAATTTTAGACCATTTCGTTTTCCTTTCCGGTATCATCAGACTCCGGCCCATTGCCATGTGCGTTTTGTTGTGTATTGATTTAAGTTTGAGTGTAACCGTCAACCGTGCTGTCAACCATATTTGTAACGCTGTTGATCTTTATGATTGATGAATTGATGATTAGTAAAGATTGTCGTAAGTCAAACGTAACGTACTTCCAACTTTCTCCGGTGCATGCATTGTTTATATATCGTTATATGATGAACGTTTTTGATACGATGGTCGTAGGAGAGTGACTCATGGAACAAACAAAAGTAGAGTATGAAGTAATTCGTATGTTAGTATAAAATAATACGTTATCGGTTTTTGAAAAGGTTTCAACATCAACATTTATGACGCTACAGACGGATGACGGGAGTCATCATGACATGAGTAGCTACTACTGACTACATACTAAGCTTTGCGTCATAACTTGTGGTATCAAGTACGAGTACTTTTGTAGACCAGACTGGTAAGAGTAAGAGTGAAGAGAAAACAGGTGAATATAAAAAGTGCATTTTTTAAAATTTAAATATAAGAATCATTCGTCTTGAAAGAAAGAAAGGTCATTAAAGGTGGAAAGTTTTCTATTGCTTTAATTCCTTTTTAAACAAGTTACAGGCAGTCGGCAGTCATATTTATAGCAATACAGCAGAAGTAGCTGAGAGTGTGTAGGAGAAAAATGAGCCAGACCGGAAATACTTCGCCACCAAGGACCTATTACATGACAACCAAGAAGGGCAAGAAGAAAATGTTGAAGGAGATGAAAGGTGCAGCAAAGACAAAAGTAAAAATCGCAAGTTTCATTGAAAAGGCTGAACGCCTTCGACTAAGCGAGGTAAACTCGTCTAGGGACTATGAAGTAGAGTTAGTAGGAAGGGACGAGATGGACGTCGAAAGTGATGGAGAGGTTAGTGAAGTTTGTTTCGACAAAAGTTACTTGTTTCATTTTTGCAAATGTGGTTCAATGCATTCTATTAATCTGTAAAAAATCATTTTTAAGGCTGCCGTTAGAATAGACGAAACATCTCGTTTCTCCATTGATGTTGACGAAGATGATGCCACCGTTGCTGATTCTAGACCACATATGCGAAATTTTTGTGATGGGATTTTTTATCGCAAGCTGGACTGCAATTCTATTCTTGTTTCCATTATGCCACTTGCAGAGCTGTATTTTACAGGGAAAGCATTGCTTAGTGTGGTGAAAGGCATTGTGGATATCTACGGTTTCAAAATTGGAGTTGATGGAAATAAGTATGCAGCCTTCAGTGCTAAGGGACACAGTAGTTTGCAATGTATTAAAGGAATTGCAAGAAATGACAAAAGCATCACTACCATGGAAAAGGATGACACCGGTGCAAGTCATCCAAATATCTCTTCAGAGGAATTGTTAGCAGCAGAAGGTGCACTAATCATAATGGAAGGGTTTGAAAACGAATGGTGTGAAGGGATGAGGCATGTTTACCCTGAAAGCGTAAATTTCATTGGACCATCAATAATGGGAATGGGCCCAGGAAAAACACCCCAGCTTAAGACTTTCATTGATAAAGTTGGATTTCAGTTCATTAAAAAGACTGGAAGTCAGCGATATCGTTTTTTGGAATTTCCTGTGTATTGGGAACAAATCTTCAATGATCTCATTGATAAATTTGGTATTTAATGCACGGAATAGCATTTTGTGACATTAATTTTATTATTGTATCTGTGTGCGTGTCTGGTTCTCAAATCAATAATTTGTTTAAATTTAAATATTTAGACTGTTCCACTGGAATAATTTGTCCTTTCGGTGGAAAAGGTGTTGGAAAGTCGACTTTTGTGAAATGGTTAACCAACCGCTTTCTCAGTAGACAGGACACTGACCGGGTACTTTTCCTCGATTTGGATCCTGGTCAGACTGAGTTCACACCACCCGGCATGATTTCTGTTCACATTTGTTCTGAACCAATTTTAGGACCGAATTTTACGCATTTGAAAGAACCTTCGAGGTGTGTTAGAAGTTGCAACGGAATTTATATGTTTATTTAACGGGGATTTGCTAAATTAATCCTGCTCGAATTCTTTTTTTTTGTAAATCAGATCAATCTTTTTAGGAGGTGTGAACGTTGCAGATTTTCCAATATCATACATAAAAGGAGTGTCTGAACTTTTTGAGTATTGTGCCTGTTCTGAAGAATTTCAAGGCATTCCATGGATTGTCAATACGATGGGATTTTCCCAAGGTAAGATTTCCGTTATTTTACATTTAAAAGTTATTCTAATTAAAGATATTGGATGTAGTAACTAGCTACTATTTTATGTTGCAAGTAGGATTGGGCGTGCATTTAGCTTGCGAAATTATTAAAATCATTCGTCCAACAGCAGTGGTTCAATTAAGTATTAACAACGAAAAGCGATCGTTTCCTTTTCTTTTGAATAAGCATAATGTATCAAAGTTTAGAACCTTCCTCAGTGAGAACCTTCCAAAAAAATATCGACAAGAACTTAAGGAGTATACCTTCTTGTCTGTGAAGTCTGCGTGCAACCACGAAGAAGCTTCTAATAAAAGTTCATGGTAGGCGCAAGTCATATTTGATTGCTAAAGTTTATCATTGATATATTCACAAATGATAATATTTGTTGCATTGTTAACAGGGGAACTTCTCCGAAGATCTCTAGAGAAATGGTCATGGTCTCATATTTTGCTGAGAAAGTTGGTTCAGCAGATGGATTTGATATTCGTTCAGTTGTGCCTCTGCGGTTAGTAACCGTTATCTCTAATAAAAAATAATCCACTCAGTTTCCTTTTCTACATCTTAGACTGTGAGACCTATACGAAATTGTTTTATTTTTATTTTTTAGTGTTCCCTTAGATTGTGTAGCAGTTGGAACAATGAATTCTAGCCTAACATACGATGAAATTCTATCGTCAATAAACGGAACAATGGTTGCATTTTGTGAAATATCGGAAAGTTTGTTACAATCAGTTGATGGGCTGGAGAGGAAATTTATTACCAATGCAGGAAGTTTCACCAATAACTGTTTAGGTTATGGTATTGTTCGAGCTATTGATAAACAATCAGACACTCTTTATGTTATAACATCCCTTCAGGAGAGTGACATTTTGTTGAAAGTCAATGTGGTGCTAGCTGCTGGTAATGTTGGCCTTCCCGTTCACTTCTACGTTTCACCTAGTGGGGCGCAAACGCAGGAGTTGCCTTATGTGATGAATCGCACTGGAGAAAATTCGACGTTGCATGCGGCTGCGAAAAAGTTCTTCGTCCCTAAACGTGTTACCCATACTGTCTTGAAAAATTGTTTACTTTAGTAATTTGACGTTTGAGTTCCGATTCGGTCGATTTGATATGAATTACTTAGGATTAATTTTGTAGCTTAATTGCTGCATTATTTTTTCAATGAATTTATGGTTATTTTTGTTATGCAAACCTGCATGCAATTCAAAACTTATGTGCAGCATTTAATGTTTATGGCCAACAATATTACCTATTGGATTCTCATAATTTGTCAAAATTAAAGATTATTTTTTAACAACAAGCTAAATTGTGTTATATTGGCATTGCTGAAATTATTTTCATCAATCACTTCATTTCGCAGTCGTTGCAGTTCCGTAAATATGAGGTTGAATTAAGTAAACTCCAGAAAAGGCGAGGGGAACTCCTTCTTTTAAATCCAGACGGAACCTTTTCACATCCACTGAGGCAAATCCCCCTTTTTCCAGTTCTTTCTTGATGTCTTTATCTGGTCGACAGCCATCAAATAAAAATTGGCAAATACCTAGCGTACCAAAGAGAATCTGAAGGATCTTGATTGAAGACATGTGTGGGTCAATTACATGTTCCATGAAGAAAAATTTGCCCCCCTGTAATGTAAATGAAACATGGGAATAAATAATAAGTATTCATTTCAGTAACAATCTAGATGTCTAACTACTAACTATACACTTTTGTCATTTGTCAGTAACTTACGGGGACCAATACCCTGCGTATTTCTTTGTATATGCTTTGTAAATCTTCCGCACTGCATAATACAAGCGTTGACACTACAGCGTCGATGGAGTGAGATGGAATATCTTTCATATCTTCAGCTCCGGTAACTATATAGTTTTCTAGCTCTGCTTCAGGGAACTATTTCATCAGAATATTCAAATTCATTTGTGTGTAATCTTTTTAGTATTTTATCTTACTTGCACAATGCAATTGAAATATTGAAAAGTATATTTTATTATTTATTACCTTTCTCATTGTGGCTTGTATATGCTGTTTGAAAAACGGGTTAGGATCTGCCACCACTAGGTTTGTGTGTTTTGGGAAAAATTCCATATTTGCACCTAGAACCACGCATCAAAATTAATATTAATTATACATAAACCCAGCCACTGAATTGCTAAATGTGTTTCTTAAATGATTCAATTCAATGCACATTAGTTTTATACTTTAACTTTCCTTTGATTAGCGCTTCCAATCCAACTGTATCTTTGTATGCATCCGTTGATGAATGCACAAAAGAAATTAAATTAAATTATGGAGTACGACAAACGTGCTTTACCTGGACCAGCTCCGATTTCAAGAATTCTGATGGCATTTCCTTTCCTTAGGTCAGGGAAACTTGATTCAATCTCATGCAATGGCTTGAATAATTCTTTCTTGTAGAAGCCCGTTTTTTCATTATGAAATTTTGGGAAATCTTTGAAATATTCAGCAAAAAATCTATTTCGAATACAAGAAAAACGAATTAAAGAAGTTTTTTGAAGATTTAAGATTTTAAAAAGTGAGTTTTGAGTTTTCTCATCCTTTGATCTGCTTAGGGTTAGAATTACACACAGCATGCCTTTGTTTCCAAATAAAGTAACATAATACCCCATACGTACCTGTGACGATTTTCAGTTCCAAAATATCGATTTCCATACTTCAGAAGTAGTATCACTGTAATCACTATAATTAGCACAAGTAAAACCTGTAAAATTTCCAGTAACATTTTGAGAATTTAAAAAACTAGAGGACAAAATATTTAGACAGTTAGCAATTGCTTCTCGCGTTCCCCGAAGTAGTTGAAGAATTGACTTGGATCTGGAAGGAAGAAATTGATTGCACATGCCAAGGACTTCCAAGTAGTAGCTTGCTGATTGCTGTCTCTGACTGAGACTGAACTCCGTGTCATGGTTGTGGGTTGGAATAATGCATTTTACTATCTATTTAGCTCAATTATAATCGACTTCTAAGGAATGAAGCATACCTCACCATAATATTATGAAACATAGTAATCACGTTCATTTATGATGCATTGTTTGTATCCCGTACTTGTATGCACATTAAGATAAGCTTGTTTTGGATGCACACACGCTCTAATAATGAAACATATACATAAAGCGTACTGTAAACACTCAATATACAGAAGTACTTATGTATAATCATAAGTGAATGGTTCAAGCAGCAAATTACACTATGAATACACAACTTTGAGGTTGACCCTGGAAAGATGTAAAAGTATACTCTTCATCCGTAAAATGGACCAGAATACTAAAACCCGATCTCCAAAAAAGAAATATATAGTGATGCGATGGTTGCATTTTTCATTACACGATGATGACAAATCTGAACCAAGCCACCGCATCGTAGTAGTGTGTCTGTGTGGCCAAGTTCAGCATTACAGATTAGAGAACACAAATTACAAGCACAAATTAAGTATGAAGTAAGTAAAAAATAGATCTTCCAACTCAGTTTTATTATGAGAGGTGTGTGATGGAAATGCATGGCAGATGAAAAAAGTTCAGTCACTTTGTGAAAGGATGTTCCATGTATGTTTAGTATCATTTCGTGTTTACTGATATAATGTGCATCAATGCAATATGCAATATAAATCTGGACTCCGGATCGTATCGTATATCTATGTATATCAAAACGTCACGCAATGATCACAATGTTAATTAAAGCTACATAAACGTTTAGGTGTTTCGCAATCCGTAAATAAATTATTTTGCTTAAGATTTT
>JAANSM010002880.1:0-14029 GCA_036850725.1 Orchesella villosa | reverse complement strand
GAATCTTAAACTGTCTTAATACCTGTGTTATTGAGTATAATTTTTACCTTATTTGACTAATTATCCATATTTCAATTAATACCATTCATAATATCGAAGTAACTTCTTAGTTCGAGCATTATAATTTGGAAGAAAGGGCATAATAATCAGGGCCAATAGAACCTGTCCTTTCAACTCCCTTACAAAACTAAGCATTACGCTATTTTTGTGCCTTATACTTAATTGTACCTAAAAATAAATTGAAGGAGAAAATCTAGTGCATTTCGACAATCACAAGTAAACATCGTTTTATGTGGCTGCACTAATTTGCATTACCGCAAGATATTTACACAATAACAAAAAAAAGTTATCAACTATTGCGATTTACTTTTCTCTTTCAACGTTTCGACCACTTTATGATTCTAATCGCATTTACCTAAATTCAAATTGAAAGAGAACTATGTGCATGTGTTAAAGCATTTAAGTTTATAAGAATTCAACTCCAACAACGTTGGACATACACATCAGAATACTAATGACTATTTGGTATTGGAATGAATTAAAGGCTTGAATTAAGGCTGCAAGCTATCTAGACTATTCTAAACATACGATGTGAAATATAATGTTCACGATAATAGAAATATAAACATGAGGTATTCCAAATAGCACGCATTTTTATTGAGTAACTCCTATACACATTTTCTTGTTTTTTTTTCTCTCCAAAGCGATACCAAATAAACGAGTGGGAAAGAAAAAATCCATTACTGCACTTCTATCACATATCGCGATCTTAATCTGCGAATTGCATGTCAAGAGCCCATAAGAATGGGCCAACTAGCCTTAAAAAGGAGCTCGCATAAAAGTATAGTTAGCAATTTATCCTCCTGTAAAAGTTAAATAAGGATTTTGTACATTTTGTTGAATGACTGCCTACCTGATTGATTTATTTTTTGTCCTTCCACACACACAAATATATGAGAGGTTATGTATGCATGCGCTTACGCTATGATTATCCTGATGTTGATGATAATGATGATGACTGCTGTGAAATGTGAAAAACACGAGCTCCTGTCAACTACACAAGAAAATTGCCCCTCTACCCCATTACCATCCTAAAATACCATGTGGCATAAATAAATACATACTTTCCTTTGCATCGCAACATGCAAAAGGACACTACTTACTATTGACTATATGCCAGAGAGCTAAGTAACAATAAAAATTTATACATGCGGCATGTTATCAGTATTTGAATTATGGTGTTATTTTACTGGCTTATCTTGGCTATATGTGTCCATATATGATAAAACTAACGAGGGTTAATTCTGAACTATATACAAAGTATAACAAATGACTATACTTTTTTGCCTTTTGTTTGCCCTGTAATGTGACAAGGGAAAGGTAATGTACCACATTTTTATAGCTGGAGAACATATTATATAGAGGGAAAAGAGAAAAAAAAACAATAATAACTAGCCCAAGTGCCAGTATTTTACTTATTTGGTAACAACAACCGACAATCTAGTGCACCCAGAGCAAATAATAGCTTATAAGGTACGGAAATTACAGTAGCATGACTGATTGCAAGTTAGTGGGAACATGAAATGGAGCAGGAAAATTCATGTTCTGTTAGATTAAGGCCACCTGCCTAATAACCTGGAAATGTTGTGTTTGCCGTGTGCTCGCACTCGCTCTACACACACACGACAAGCCGCTCTACTCATGCCATACTACCATTGCCAGCTTGCTAATTCCAAAAATCACTATTAACAGGAACACTGGAAATAACAGCGGTTAATGGTAATAGGGGTTATGCATGATGCACTTGCCACAATGTACTCTAACTGTATTCCCTATACATATAGAACACGTATTATACTATATTATACCTATAATTAAACATTTAAAAACGGAGACTTGGAATCATAGAGGAGTTCACTAACTCTATACGTTATTGATGGCAACGGGGAAAGCTGATTATACAGGAAAAGTGCCGTGTGGAATTTAAGCGTAAAAATACTTTGTGCCACCATCATTTTTGTCAGGTCACCAGTCACTATTACCTCTACTACTCTAATACCTGGATCTATAGCTGTTATTGTCGAGGCGTAATTCACCTCGACATATCCTCCCAACATAGAGAATGTATGTATGCTTTGAATGTATGAGTGAGATCATACATACATATATGTAATCAAATAAAATTGAACTGCCTTACATATTTGTGGCATGACGATGCCTAGTTAAGCTACTTTTGGCACCCTCAAAAAAATACCCGACTATAACAAGGCAGGCAGGACAGCGAACGCTGTCGTGAGTCGTGACTCGTGACCAGAACCATGAGCTTTCTATTCCATGAAAAAATGTTTTTTTGAGTGTACATTGACTGTGTGAGTAAGTGATATGTATATATGGATGGATTCGTAATGTAATGTACATTAAGGTCTGTCTACGTCTCCGACGACTAGTGACTATATATATTATATATAGATGGGGCATAAATATGTACGTCTGCAACACTTTATAATAATGCTAATCAGTAATCACAACTCTTGTGATACCATTTCCCCATACCTTTTTCCGGAATCCCTCAACCATGAAAGGCATTTACATTAACACTGGGGAGAGAAACGAAATGAAAAAAAGGGGAGAGCGGAAGTATAGAGAGAGGGGAGAGAAAATGAGATCTAGTGATTTGGTCGGTTTTTAAGTTTGACACGTATGGAGTTTACGACATGGAACAGGAAGAAAGCAACTACGCCAGCACATCCATAAAATTGTTACATGGAACCCCGAAAAAAAATGAAAAAGTTATTTTTATTCACTGCCAAAGCAGTCAAGCTAGTACATACACCATTAGAGATTTAACGAGTAAAGAAAGTGGCTTTTGCATAACCCTGTTATTTGTTGTTTTTCTGCGATTTCCACATTTTACCTCACAACAACAGAAGAGAGTGATCGATCACTGGTCACAGAACACAAATCTTGGAGTAATCACATGATATTTCAAACGTTTAACGCAACATGAAAAATCCATTCTCCTATCAAACCACTGTTATCCAACAAACTCTCGCGGTTGGGATCCTTCATCTAAAGTCGTGTATGAACAAGTAGGCGTTGTTTCAGCCCTGATTGGTGAAAGTTACACTATAGTTTTCCAAGAGAATTGCTTTCTTCTCAGTTTATGGTGTATTATAGTGTATTTCTATTTCCATATCCGCGATATGAGGTTTGCCCTTCTGTATCTATATCCCCCATTCACTATATATCGCTACACTCAACATATATAACAAGTAGAACCTAATTTATATCTAATTTACAGAATGACACGTAGACCCAAAAAAAAGTTGGTTGGTTTCGTGTTTGTTTGAAAGACATTTTACGATAATAGATCCAATGCTGGCACAGCAAGAGACTGGGGGCTTTAACACATTATGGCCAACACATTTATGTACAGCCTTTAAAGTGTAGACCAACTAAAGCTCAAATTAGCTAGGTAGAAATCATGAAATCGTTCAACATTTCTGACGGGGAGGAATCATAAAAAATGGCGACTTGTCCAAACATTGTGTACCATAATAAGAAGTAATAGGAATGTTTGCATGCATGCATGCCACTTGATAGGTAACACATGAAAGATATTTTTACCTCAAATACTATTATCATACATACATATGTATATAAATGTATGTAGAAGATTTTTACTTTCCCCATTTTTTGGCGAGTGTGTTGCCTAGATTGATGTCAGTGATTTTACGAGGAAAGCTTAAATGAGTGAGGAAAAACAGAGCTGAAACAAAGTTAAGCTCATAATCTAGTGGAGACCATGTCGTGTCATGTCATCAAGCTACAATATGATATGAAAAATATAGATATATAAAAATCGCGCACACACACTGTGTATTATACCTTCAAGTCTCATGTAGCGTATGTAATGTACTTAATGTAAACAAACAAGAGCTAACTAAAAGTTTCAACAGAATTCGTTCGTGTAAACCGCAGATGCTTTTGCTCGCTACCATACCACCTACCTCCTACCAAGCATGATCACACCACCAACAGTGAGGTCAGTCTGTGTTCTTCATACTCCACACATACATTATTACGACGCGATGAGTTTAGTTTCACAACTGGATTTTTCTTTCTCCCCATGGTTTTTACATTAAACTCATGTCAGTGAGGAGTCGTTCGGTCACTGGTCATTCACTACTCACTCACTCACACGGAAACAAACATGCAAGGAAGCAAAGTAATCAGGGAAAAAACGCAACCACATGGCTAGCTGAGCCATGTCCAACCATGCAAGGCGTGACACGCCGAGGGAATTTTATCCATTTACTATGGATGTTTCTGAATGTGCGAGGTGTGTGTGAATGCGAATCAACTGTTATATATAAATATATATATATAGTTTTTACATGGGACTTTCACACACCCTATTTACTTACTACTTTACTACCACTTTTCCTAGTGGTGTGGTAATAGGCATCTAATAAAATTGTCAACATGACAGCAGCAGCAAGGCTGATAGCCAAATCGAAAAATCTGGACATATATAATCGCCACCAACATATACTATGTCCTTTTCCCTTTCATTTCGCTTCACTGCACTAACATTACACTCAACTTGCCCTTTTCTCGTTTCGTTTAGCCCAATTCACTCAATAAGAGCAGCAGCATAGCTCAAAGGACGGGTGTTTTGTAAACATGTTCTATCACATAACAAATGGATGCATGGGTGAAATATGTTTGCTAAATATGGAGATAAAAACAGGAGAGTAGTAGTGTCACCAGCTATTTTCACATGTTTGTAAATTCCTAACCACAGGATGTGTTTCATTTGGTTAAACAATCATCTGACTTTTCCAGTTGGCCACTTTTTTGGGAGAGAAAAACGGGTGGCTTAGCGTTCTATGTTAATTCCTTTTCTCTTACAAAAGAAAAAGCTAATGAAATTTTGTACTGCCAAGTTTCAAATTTTTAGAACCAAAAAGTGGGTTTTCAATGTGTTAAATATCAATGCAACTTCACTTACACTATTAGCATTTTGGTTTTTGAGATTTCTTCAATGAAAGTATGACAATAAGATATTAAGTTCCGTATTTTCAAGTTCCTTTGGTTATGGGTTTAAGTGGAATCCTCACACGTTTGGAATTATCATAGAGAGCTTTCCATCAGAAAATAGAGTTCGAAAATTGTCATCAACCTGATCCATAGTCCCACAATTGAATGATGTTCCATTGTTACATCCTCCACTTCTGATGTGATGTTCTCTGCTTTCACAATCGTTATGAAACTTGGCATTTTAAGTATTATACAAGAGAACCATTAAAAGCTCTAGTGGAGCAAGCTTTCTTTTCAACATGTTCAAGAGTTTCTCAGCTTCTTTTACCAAACACATATGAATCCCTCTTTTGGAAAGAAGTTCATGAAAACAAGTATTATACGCTACTTTAAAAGCAATATCTGATTCCTAAAATACAGAAAATCGGATTTCGTGTCTAAAAAAAGTTATACGCATTACATTCTCTCTACCCGCCTGCTTCTGGTGAAATTGTGGAGAAAGGGGGAAAGAGTATTAAATCTCTGAAAGCTTTTCCTCCACGTCTGTGACTGACAAGAGTGATAGGTAACGCGTCCATAACGATGATCGTAACTCAAGCAAAGAAAAGCTAAAAAGCAATGTACTCCTCAAGATTACCACTCGTATTTCATCTTTTTGATCTTTTCAAGATATAAAACGGAAAAACTTACTGATCAGATCACATTTCTCAAAAGAACTTTGCGCTTCACTACATTCCCAACGTTTCAAGAGAGAGTGGAGTTAGTTTATGCAGAGGGATAAGTGAATCATGTAATATGCATTTACAGCAGTAGTGTGTACCAATACGAGTTTTAGAAAAGATAAAAATCACTCTCTGGATTCATCTCAAGTCGATCGGAACTTCAGCTTTTCAGAGCACTATTACGACCATTTTAATGTACTTAAATGTCCTCAGTTACGCTTTCAAAATGAAAAAAGATGCATTTCATACACTTCTAATCTAATATTTATTGTATATATTGTAACTTTTTTATACGTATAAGTAGTTGATCAATTTCATTCTTAATTATCACATTTTGCATGCGAAGTTAAAACATTCAGACGAAAAGTTTGAATCCGACGATAATTATTTCTCCATACAGAATTCAGAGAAGGTTAAAACATACATACTTTCAATATAATATAACAGTGCTTGATTCCAATAAAACATTAAAACGCCTCCTGTGTTGGCAGCTCCTATTGTATATAATATGAAAGCCTCCTCATAATACCCAGAGCTACGTCTTCCACTTTCATCAACACAGATGTCCTTAATGCTCATAAAACTCATTCTTATTCAAAACGACTTTTATACATGAAACGGAAGAAGAGTAACAAAAGGAAAGTGATAAAAGAACCAGATACAAATACACGTATAAAAATGAAAATAGCTTTACATCCATCCATTGTTCACCATTGTATCCCATTCATAGTAATCATTACAATTTCTAAAGGTACATATATGGTTCCTAACTTTTTGGGAGAAGAGTAGTATATAGCGCATTGTCTCGAGAAAAAGGGAGCTGTGGAGAAAGTCGACAGAATAAGACCAAGGTTGGTCGGTTAGTTTACTCGGTTGGCCAAGTGCCTTAAGGACTTTTTTCCAAGGAAAAAGTAGATATAACATAATATTATGTCGTATTCCATTATACCAGCTCAACTCATTGATATTTACGGCCAAGACGAAATAAATGGGGAGTGTTATGTCAGTTATCGTACGAGGCAGAGATCCAAATCACCTTCACAATGGTGAGTCAAACGAGCTTCTAAAGAAGAAAACTCCACTCTTGCTTTTCTCAATGGTGGCTGTAATGTCCTGCTATTATTACATTTGGAGTGCCAACACATAGTGATACTAAGACTACGACGACTACTATATCAACTATATACGCTACTCCTTTTCTCTGGCATATAGAATAAGAGAAAAAAACTGGTGCTTGGATGGTGTACAGTAACATTATGATTATATGGCATGCAAAAGTGAATGAGCTGTCTGGTTCCATACAACAGATGGCCTTTGGGATATCCCTTTCCATTGCCCATAATGGCTGTTACTACTCCATTCAAGTCTATAAAAAGAAAAGTGTACAATAATAAAAATTTCTAACGACTTTCCCCGCTCCTCTTCCCCACTAAACTTTTACATCCCAAAGTCATTTCCATTCAACTTTTCCTTTTCTTCTTGTTTAAGTCAAGCCCCACTTCCTCCACAAAGAGAGAATATGAAATGATGAAGCATTCTCTTAGCCCTTTTATATAGAGCATGGATATACATTGTATGTGATATGAATCTGCTCAATCACAATATCATAAGAATTATCGAATAGCGATCAGAAAAAGCCCCCAAACACCATGCACCATCTGAGCTGAATATCAGGGAGGAAACTTTATGGAATCCTTTTTATGGCGTGATTTTGATATTTGATACACTGAAGTGAATAACTAAAACACAATGTTAAAAAGTAGTTTCTGCATCCGTAGTTCTGTTGGGCAGTGATTTCGATTTCCAGATGAAGTCAACGAACCATTTATAGCTCAAGTTGGAAGATCATAATCATGATGATGATGAAGAAGAATAAAGGTAAAAAGGGATAATCGTAACGTCGCCATTCAACAAACAGTGTTGGAGCCAGTAGACTGAGATGACATAACAGAAAACATTCTATGCAGAAAGATTTCTGTTATGAACAAGGATGAAGCTGTGATAAGTACATGTCATCGGCAATTTAACATCAAGACGCAAATGAAAATATCGTACAGAAATATTTGTTACAAGTCTTTTTTATCTCCACTGATTTGGAAACGTTGGACCTCCACGATGAAACACATCATTCGAGTAAATAATTTTACGTAGTAAAAATACAATGGGCAATATGGGCATACAAAAGTTGTAGTTGTAATGTTATCGGGATGCTTTCATCCGTTAAAGTATTACTAGCAAAGAATGCTCCATTGTTTGATTTTCTAATATAAGACTCATAAGATGAACCCAATCCAGATAAATGAGATGGATTGGATGAGTGTGCTTTATCATATTACTGCATCTACTGCGTACTTTGAGCATCCTCTATATTGAAGGATTTTTTCCATAACAGAGCTTTATACGCACGGTTGAGTACATGAGAGCATCTGAGTCAATATAATTTCATTTATTGATTGATATGATTTGATAGATTTTTCAAAAAAACAAGCCATTGTACAAAAGTTATGTTTCCACAAGGAAAAATGATTAGCCATTATTCAATCTTGTTTCTAGCTTGACAATGAAAAATTCATGGTATGATGGTTGATGGCTTTGAAGAGCACTCATATTGTAGTGAATCCCTTCAATATCATTACCTCATAACATAACACATAAAGACATAAATAACATCGTGTACATTATATTAGGTTTTTTCAGGCTTTTAGGTAGAGAATGAGTTGGCTGATTTTTTCAATGGAAAACGAAAAGAGGATTGAAACGGGGAGTACACAAGAGTAGGACATGAACAAAAGCATATTATGATATTGCAGTGTGGAGATCGGTGTACGTCCTTGTACACGCATATCCTAACATACATATTTATATGACCTGAGGCCTACTAAGCCAAAGACAGCAGCAAACGCCAGAGCTTACATGTAATGCCTAATCAATAACAGCAAGTATTAGTTGTCGACTCAAGGGAGAGAAAAAAGTAAATTGAAGGTATATGGAGAAGTGAGGTATCATTAACCCGTCTCTTGACAACATAAAAGCTCCCAATAGAAAGCAGTCATTAATTTCATGCCCTCTTCGCCTTCCTCCGCTTGCCAACAACCAAAAGTAAGCCATAAAAGTGACTTTTGTGTAGTCTCCTCAGTGACTTCCACTTTTCTATATAACACTAACTACTTGATTATCTACAAGAATAATGAGATGAGGATGATGGCGTGGGTTGTATAGCTAAACTTTGAGAAGCATACTTAAGCCAAAGCTTTTCCCATTAATTTTGCTACTACGAACAAAAATAAATTTTTTATGACAAGTTATATATGTAAAAGGCTTCCATCTATGTTTACTTAAATTCCCATTTAATTAGTATATGTACTTAAAAAGTTGATAACTGTGAAAGCAAATAAACAACAGTTTTAAATAATTTGTGGAATAAACTGCTGTAGGCCTCATGTCACATCACTGCGTATATCTTTGCCAGATTTGTGTGTTTAGTATTTACCAATATTGTGGGTAGAAGAGAAATAATCTTGTTATACACATGCGTGTTGCTTTTCACAGCAAACTGCGACGTCAAATCAAAATCCTAACTTTGACGGTAAAGAAGTGAGTATATAGTGTGTGGGTTGACAAAGAAAAAAAGATAATAAAAAACATGATTCCGGAGGAGGGAAGTCATTACATTTTTTTTCTGCGAGGCTCTTAATTATAGAGCGCTATACACAAAACAACCATCACAACTCACAGAGTGAGTGTCCTTATGTATATATATGTGACTAATAGGCAATACAACAGCTTGTTCTCAACTACTTCTGAAATGACTTCTTTGGTTCTAGCTCATTTTCGTTGGCCTCGTCGAAAAAAGGAATATTAAAAATGTTATAGCTTCTTTAATAGTGAGCAATAAAAAAGTAAAGCCCTCCAGCAGGATCATATTCACTAAAAAGAAGAAGAGATGACAAAAAACCTCTTTGAAAGTGTATATAATAAATACAAATAGCAAAGTACATATTATACAACAGAAGCTATATCTGAGCCCATGTTTGTAATATCAAATTCATACTGAAGTGTAGATACATGTTTACATCACCAAAGTGTGTATAATTTCTTATGGAAAACAATCCAAAACGAAAGGGGTAAAAAAAGTACCCTAAGAATGTTATATAGCTCCTTTTGAGCTTCGTTGACTTTTCGCGTAAATTATATGACTTCATTTACAAAAGAACACGCCAGTATAAACGGTTGCTGAGCTGTTTTAATGCTCTGACAATTCTGGCATTGGGCATACATACCTATAAGTACATATTCAACATTACATGAAAACGAGCCCCGTATTTTTTAAGTATGTGAGAAGAGCGAAGAGTGAGAGCAAAGCAGAGTAAAAGACACTCATTCCAACACATTAATTTTTTTGTATGTGTATGCCACTCTTTCTTTCTTTTCCCTTCTCCTTTGTCGCCTTGCTCGTCATCTCATTTGTACCAAATGAATGGCTGTCGTAGTTCTTGTTGATAGCTGCACCAGAAAGTAAAGAGAAGAGTTTTTAGTAGTGATGATAGTGGCGACATAAAAGGAGACCGGGAGATCATTAGAAATATGAAGAAAGCTTAAACGGAATATGTTTAGTATACATGAGTACACATTATATACACTTCAGTTTTTTTCAAGGCTCAGTTTCCACTTTTTTTATGAGATCCAATTCCTACGAAATCTCCTCTTCCCACGTTAATGCTTCTTAAAACTCTTATTTCTTGCTTCTGCTCTGATCGTAATAGACAAAAGAAGACATTATAGATATATACATGCTGACGTATTTTTTGCAGTGTTTTTATTCACAGCAACACACACTTTATTACCGTTTTAATGAGAACAGTTTGCAAAGAATTGGTTGACAAGATGGCAAAAGCTCGGAATATAAAAACATAATGCAAACTGTATATAGTTAGTGATTGAAATTTTAGACAAATAGTTTTTTGAGGCGTAGTGAGCATTTATTTTTACAATTGGCGGTACATTAACGTTTTAGTACAGATGGAGCTTTATTCATTGCTATTTTACAAATCCGCACATATCTTCTCTCATCGTTTCTGGCTTATTTTACCACATGCATTTTTAATGAAATAGCGACGAGCTTTGAAGGCATAGAAAATCAATCTACGAGTTCGTTTATCGACAGTTTTGTAATTTGCTTAAAACCAATTTTTATCGATTCTACACATGTCAAATGGTATCTCCAATGTAAATCTGAATGAATATTTATAGGTGTAGAAGCATAACGGAGCACAAGCACAACAGCCATGTAGATCTACTTTAAGGAATCATCATCAGACCCATAATTTAGCTCCACTTCTTAATTAACGCGATGATTTTTCACCATTTCGTGAACATATACTTAAGTAAGCGCATTCTTAGTGTTTGCAAACTTATATGCATATAACGTGTTTTGCATGGTAAATAAAACTAGTTGGAAAACTACATTAGCCGACAAAGTTCATTATCACGCAGTTATAACTTTGTTAATGCCCTGCTTCCTTTCCACCCTTCTTTTCTCAGTCTACAGAGCTCTTGACAGTAACTACAGAATTATTAGGAAGAGAAGCACACTTAACTTCATTTTTCTACCTTTAAGTCCGGCTGTAAAGTTACTTTTTTTGACTACTAATGATATAAAAATCTCGTCTTAAATTTTTCTTCATTTATAGCATATATAAGACCTTCAAGGAAATGGCTGAGCCAAATCATCAAATCACCAGCCAACTTTTTTATGCTATATCGTCGTTTTTTAAGGGAAAATGTTTGTAGAAAACGACTTGTTCTTTACAAGTAAAAGTCCCCTACGTTCATCCTATTCTTATATGCACTATAGATGCTTATAATATATTTTCGAGGCAAGTTTACAAAGACATAAAAAATAGTGAGAAGAAACTCACAGCTCGTCTTAGATTCTCGAGAGTAGGAGTTTTGTGAGTGGTTAAGGGTAGAGAAAACTTTTTTCCCTCCAAATTGCTCCAAATTACCCACACAATTGATCTTAATTACGTTTCTCTTTTCTTAGAAGACTAGCTTTTTGGCTCATGTATGTATTAATTTATCGTAATGCTTCACCAACTTTTTTACCACTAAATAGCAGCAGCTTAAACGATAGATTTTGTATATGAGAAGGAAACAAACTTTTCAAACATGTACTACCGTCGAGATATGGCGGTGGGTGGAGGAGAGGAAAGGTCGTTCTTATATATAGCATCTCAAATCCTTGTCTGCATATGTTTCGTAATTTTAATAGAACGACACTAAACTGGAGTATATATAGTGTAGACTATATTATCTCCGAAGGAAAAACACTAATGTTCCTGTCACAACCCACCAAAGTTTGAGCACTTTCATAGTTAACGTGAGTCGACTCTCTATATATCTACTATACCTCATGCATAGTAAATATAGGCACACTTGAAAAATCTTCCATCTCCTTTACTTCCAGTACAAACTAGTCATGTATAATTAATTTGCCTTATAGCCATGCACTATAGGTACACAATTTCTTGTTCAAACAAATGACTCGTGCATTTTATCTTAAATGCGTACCTAACACTTATGATGACTATCATCTCTAGTATTATGTTTTTGTTATTTTCAGTTAGTACTCACACACAAATTGTAGTGCACATTAATTTTTAACAACTTAACAGCAAGGACAAAAACCAACAATGCAAAATAGCCGTGCTTGTGCACAAATTCGTAGCGATAATGCAAGGCGTCAAGACACACACGCACATGCAAAAATAAGCTTCATTGGTAGATATTTACCTTCCTACTTCCGTCTTGTTTATGCCTTTTCAACGATCCTTTATCACTCTCGGAATGACCAGCACGGGCCGCATCACCCTATGGTAGCATATAAGAATGTAAAACATAAATAATAATAAAAATAAACAAAATCATATTGTATACTTGTAGAAAGGTATTAATTGGTTCAATAATGTTGGTTATAAATATGATCCATTTTAGCCACATTTGACATTTATTTACCTGCAAATATGCCCTTAAAGGTAATGAAGAAGAAAAAATTATGAACATTACTATTGGTGGTGGAACATTGTTTGAGCTGAAATGGTTGCGGTTTTAACAGTTAGTAATGAAAGCGCTATCTTTTGCATCGTTGAATGAATGTATGGATATATTGTATATGTACTCATAGCATAGCTTATTATAGTTTTTACTATGTACGTACGGAGTGGCTTGAAGACAAAAAACGTTCTTCAAAATTACAACAGCAAACAGACGTTAGAGTTAGAAGGATGAGGCAAATTGAGAGGAACTGTAAATGAGTTTCTGACACAAATAAACATTCCGTGGCCTGACTCAGTTTATCATATTAGTGTTACCTATTACACACTACTACACACTCACACATTAAAACATTCTTACTTTTATAACACTCTTCCTGTTAAATACGGGCATAATCGTAGAGAGAGAGACGGAAAATGAGCAAGATGAAAAGCATAAAATGGGAGTAGTAATGTAAGTAACGTAACACAAATAAAGAAATTAATGTCCAACTCACAGAAGGTTCTCTCTAATTAATAGCTCTTTCTCTCTCTCCCTGCCTACATATAAGCATTGCCTGGAAGGAGTCTCCAACAACATTTTTTACGAAGAGTGTTTTTCGGTTCCCCCAGCCATTTATTTCCGTGAGTATAAAAGGATTTTTTATAGTAAGAGAAATTGTATGAGTGAAACAGAAAGTTAATGCAAACACAAAGTAATAATGTCTATACATTTTATAGACGCACTCGGAATTGTTTTTGACCCAAGGAAAATTTGCATTCAAATTAGCTCGTCTTATCTTAATGGCAGTTTTTCCATTAAATTGTGAATAACTTTTTATGTCTGTGTGCATGCATACCCAATTCTGGTTAGAAAAGTGTGGTCTGTTACTATACCGTATGAAACATATATATATCCATGAGTATAATGAAAAAAGTTCTATATTTTCTATGAACTTAATGTCCGTATACTTATGTCATGTTAAATGTGCGTATGTGCTCAAGCATAAAAACATTAAAATGGAGAGTTGAGATGGTTAAACGAATGGCATTCTCCAGAGGAAGTAAGTGGTAGATACACATAGTTGAAAAAGAAATATTTCATTCATTCATTTGCAGCGGCAGCGTACCTATACTAACATATTGTTAGGTATACCTCAATCTTGAACGTGCTTTCATGCACAATGAAACATATATGTACAAATATACGATGACTTGTTTGTAGTAGAATAG